>JANHJO010006287.1:19912-39374 GCA_032468235.1 Pseudoxyrhopus heterurus | reverse complement strand
AAGTGGGAAGAGATAGGTACTAGGAAGGATGAGAAGAGTAATAGTAATACAGTCTTAGTAAATAATTTGACAGTGTTCTGGGAATTAGTTGTTTAGCAGAGTGATGGCATGCTGGAAAAAACTCCTTGTGTCTAGTTGTTCTGGTGTGCAGTGCCCTATAGCGTCATTTTGAGTAGAAGTTGAAACAATTTGTGTCCAGGATGAGAGGGGTCTGTAGATATTTTCACAGCCCTCTTTTTGACTTACGCAGTATACAGGTCCTCAGTGGAAGGCAGGTTGGTAGCAATTGTTTTTTCTGCAGTTATCTGCAATTATCCGTTGAAGTCTGTGTCTGTCTTGTTTGGTTGCAGAGCCAAACCAGACAGTTATAAAGGTGCAGATGACAGACTCAATAATTACAAAAATTACCTACTTACTAGGACTGCAACCCACTGAATCAACTGAGATGTTTAAGAAAACACGTTTACCACTTTTTGCAATATGTAGGATTGCATTGTAGTCTTGCAATTTTCAGTTCAAAGTAGCTCTCCTGTGGCTAGCACAATCCTAGGGGATAGATCAGCAGTTGCTTTCATATTTTTAATAAGTGTTGTAGCCAGTTAGACTTTGGGAAATAATAGTGATAAGTAAATATATTTTCTTACAGATTTCTTTTCTTTCTGTTAATTAAAGCTTGGAATATGGATGTCATTTGTCTAGTAAATACTAATTACTGTGATGCATTTAATTGTCACAGGTATTATATGTGTTAAATCTTGTGTGGCCTTTCATCTTGACAGCTTAAGCTAAGAGATGACAAGCGAAAAAAAGAAAATTTAACTGAAACCTCCCCTCCCAAAGACTAGAAATATGAGCTTGCAAGAAGGTTCATCTGCCTAAAAACAAAAGAAAAGCATTGAGATTTTACAGCAAAAAAATATGCAAGGCAGCTTAAAAAACAAATTTTAAAGAATAAGCTATCTAGTCACTTTTTAATTGCAATTCCATGCAAGCAAAACATCTCCAAAGGTTTATTAAGGAATTCGACAACTAGTCACTGACCATAAACCTCTTTGTTTTATTAGGTTACAATACACTAATCAATCAACGTATGCTAATATTTGTAGCCTCTCTTCCCCATCCCTATTTGGCAATGTTATTAATATAATATGAATCTCTATCCCTTAAGAGATGGGAAACATATTAATTTACACATTTTCTTCAAAACAATTCAATGGATTAGGTGTAATATAGAAATTTAACCTAATATGATTGGTTGATAATTTATGCTTCTCCAGTAATAACATTAAAAGTAAGTACAATTTTCATCCTATATTTACTTGGAAGTAAATCCCTCTTCCCTCCTAAAGTTGTTACTCCATCCAGAAGGATAGCTTCGTTTGAACTTAATGAAGTTTTCATGAAAGAAAATTCCTCCATCTGGATTGTAACATACAGCTGCAGAGAAGGGTAAGAACTCCTCCCTCTATGTAAATTATAATTGTGCTCCAAGGATGCAAGAATGTCATGCATCTCATATTAGTTTAAGCATGCTGGGGAAGGAGATAGTCACTGCAGGTGGTATGTTGTTGCATGAGCCATAATGCAAATGTGTCCACAGAGTGTGAATGTCTGTGTGAAGAGGCCACAGTGGCAGGTTGTCCATAGGAAATGGAGGGGGTCCAAAAAGTTAAGATAGCAGATGCAACCACATGTTCAAAGCCTTGCACCTTTTTATGTGCATCCTGCTGTTTGAATGTGGCCGAGAAGAAGGAAGCCAGCTGGACCAGGGAGAATGGAAATTCAAGCCAGCAAGAGACACACTGGTCATAGAGACCTATTACATTTCTCCTCTATATGTTCAATTTGATTAGCCATTGTAGGAAACAGGATGCTGAGGTCAGATGAATGCGGCAGTGCTCTTCTAACATAACTGCATACATCCTGAAGTTGGGCTTGATTGACTCTGTTCACTGCAGCAAACCTTCAAACATCAGAATAATTAAGAATAATCATTTGGCAATTAACTTTTTGTCACTTTCCCCAAGTTTAAAGATAACTTTGCGTTCTCATATGTTTCCTACCCACTCAGGCTGGATGGAGGTATGTTTTGTCATTTTGGAAGGAGAATTTCACATTTGTTGTGTCAGGAAATGATTATAAACATAAACTTATTAAACCCGAATATTCCTGGTTCATGTTTCCTTTGAAATGCCAACAGAACAGCAAAACATCACAAGATCAGAAACCTGTGAAGGGGGATTAGTGAAAGCAATTAATTGAACCATATAATTAAGGCTTCCTTTCAATGTGGCTAAGCTTCCTTTTTCCATAACATAAATACTAGTCAGAGTCAAGTGTGAATTCATAACTAACTCCTGTTGTTTATTTTGTGAGAAAATTGATGGGGTGTGGAGCAGATGAGAAGAGTACAATGACAGATTTCCCTCTATCAGCTGAGACAGTGAACAGTGATCAATGGCAACTCTGGATTCAGGGAGGGAATACAAACCAAGTTCAAAATTAGTAGCGTCCACAATTGCACAAATATAATTTTCAGGTAATTACTGCCATACAATTAGCAGTGCTGCCTTTTTCAATTTAGATCTTCAGTTTCAGTTTTTATTGCATTTTCATACAGTATAATGCCCTGCAGAAATATGAGAATGTATATATTTGACAAATCTCAATGTTTGGGGGGGTTATAAATCAAGTCTCTGGGTCATTGTGTGCTGAATGTGTGTTCTGTGACCAAGAGGAGAAAGTCTGGCTTATACCCAGATACTCTGTGATATTAGTAACTAAAATAATGAAGGCTTAAAATAGATGTTTGCAGTGGCATTTTGCTTGTCTTATCAGTTTTGCTGTAATCAGCTTCTGCTGCTTTAATGGCATCTCTGGCTTTTAGTGATAGATTGGGTCAGCCACAGGACTCTGAGAAGAGGTGAGTCCATAAGTGGATGTTTGTTTAGTTAAATGCGATACAAAGTAGCAAACTGATTAGTAGATTTAGAAGCTGCCTTATCAAGGAGCAGAGAGGAGCAGTTTCACACAATGCTGTAGGAGCATCAATTGGATATGTGCAAAAACTCAAGATGGCCAAAGCTTGAGATCAAATTTTCTTCCCTTTTTTACATGCATTACAAATCACATAAAAACGGGGTGGGGTTCTGATGGCTCATGGCCAAGGCCGTCATCTTGATTTTTTTCAAAAACATCCTTCTACTCCTGGATGCCCCTGCTTTGGTATAAGTGAAGATTCAATTCAGGGTTTGAATTGTTCATCAAGGATTGGCCTTACGTGTCCAGGGGATTACCATTTGGGATCTAAAATGGGATTACATGGAATAGCCAAGATACCCTCACGGAGTGTATATAGAGTTCCTGAGAGAAAGAGAGATAACCAAAGAGTGGATAGCACCCCCATTTATCTGTGTGATAGGAAAGGCAAAGGATGAAATAAAACAATGTAATACAAGTAGCAGTTTTAACTTGTCTCATTCTCAGGACTCTGGGTTCTCTTCAAATCGTATAAATCTTTCACTTTTGCATGTATATATTTTTAAAAATAAGTATCAAAATCAGATAAGCAGGTTAATTGTGTTGAATTCTCAATAGAAATGTATTCAGGCACCCAAAGCAACCAGATAATAAGCAGAAATAATTAAAACAGAATTATTATTATTCTGAGTAAATTCCGTGGAAAAAGAGCATCCATAATGCTAAAAGGTTAATAAATGCCTTCACTACAAAGTTGGATATCAAATAGTTGTTGCATTTTGGCCCCCTCACTTGAGATCATCCCAGAATATCATCAACTTGCTAGGCCTTGAAAGCAACAGTAAATTAGTTCAGTTCTGATGCAAATGCCTACATTAGTGTTCCATTCTACAGAGCCATGATCACCCACCACAAGAGAAACCTGGTGTGAGAGATGTTCTGCAGTCCTTGCATCTACTGTATATTTCATATCCCCCCATTAATTAAGTCTTAGCATTCAAATAGGCACCCTTAAGAAATCAATAGAATGCCCAAGTTGAAAAGAATTGAGAGGTTTTCACTGGAATCAGCACAGCAGGCTCGTGAAGCACCCACTGAAGGTCTAAAGTTAAAATGAAATAGTCTGTAATAGTTTCTCGGAATGAGATTAAGATACATACTAGATCTTGATTGAGACTGGAAATTTCACAGTGGTTTGATAAATGGCAGCTAGAAAGTTGAAGGCATGGTCTCCATCTGATTGGAAGGAGATCATGTCTTCAACTTCAAACTGTTCAATTCTAATATCCGGTCTGAGACCTTTGAGTGATAAACTCTTAAAAGTCTGGATTTGAATCTCTTGGTGCTCAATCATTTAGCACCAGCCATATATTTATTATGCATAGCCTAAGCCATAGTATCAGTCATGTTTGTTGTTCTGAATTATAGTTACCATGTGCCTTTTTTCCCCCTTTGCCAGGCTCCTGGTCTTTAAACAGCTGTGTTGCAGGCACTTCAGAATGGAGTAACTATAACTTTTGAATCACAGAACTCCTTCACACTGCTCTGCATTAAGATGAAGAAATGCTATGTGCACTTCCTTGAACTTGTTCACAAAGGCTATACTTAAATAAGTTAAATAAAAGGAGGCAGAGAGATGCTTTGCCTACAGGCTGGGTTCTACTTTTTTTAACAGCACACTTATTTATTTATTTTATTTATAATAGTATTTATATACCGCCCTCTCCCGAACGACTCAGGGCGGTGTACAACAACAAAGTAATATAAAAAGAGTATAAAAGAAAAACAAAAGTTAAAAACTCAATCACATATTGCTAAGATAATAGGTCTTAAATCCCAGCAAAAGATTGTGTTCTCAGTTCCGCCAAAATTCCATATGACTTAGAGCAGGGAGTGAAGTTTAACCATTGCTTTTATTTTTTTAACACTTTTTATCCTCAAATTTTCTAAAAATATGAATCCAGAGCTTTTTTCCAAGCTCAACAAGTTCCTCCTGTAATCTTCACTTTCCTTCAGAAATGCTGCTTTGCCTCTCCTTTTGTCTCTAGATACAGAACAAGTCATATTCTTCATTCCATTTGCTCATCTACATTTCCCTGCCCCCTTTTTTTCAGAAAGGAAAGTTTTAGAAAATGTTGAGGCAAGTTTACACTGGCAACAAAGCAGTAGAGATGAGAATAATGAGGAAAACAACATGCAGTATCATAGCAATAGAACAGTTTGCTTTCATCAGCAACCAGCATATAAGCCATCTCCAAAACTTGTCATTTATCTTCATGGTGTGGGCATATATAAATAGTAAATTGTTATACCACAGCTTAGATTCTGCCTCCAATCCGAATGTATTTTCTTGTACTTCAGTGGTATTTAGTTTCCTCCTTGAAAGGAAGAATAATAACAAACTACACCCCTATTATCATTACCAGGAATTTCTTGATTTTTAAAAAAATCTGAACTCTTTATGCTTGGTTTCTCTGTATTTGATTTTATGGTTCTTGTAGTAGACCTGACAGTTATTCTCACCAGTGATTGGAAGCATGGTTGGTATACAGTAAATGTGTGTTTGTGCAACATAGTAGCAAAAGCAAAAAGTACTCCCATCCTTACCTCCCACATGAAAATATAATTCTTTCAAATCATCACTGATTTTAACATTCAGTTACAGAACGGGTGTACAGTGCTTACTTGAAGAATGTGCCCATATTTCTCATGGAACAGATGAGAGATATTAATAGTTGAAGATTATTCCTGTTGACCATAATTTCCTCCAAATGTAAACTGTGTTTATTTTAAGAGATGTAGATGTATGAATCAGAAAATCCAAATTGTGAGTGCAACATGTTAGCTCTGCAGTTAGTTGTATAGCCTGTCAACTAAATTCACAGCAAACTTCACTGTATGGTTTACCACTTCCGAGTTTAGAGCTGAAGACAGTGGTTACTTTAGATAGCTGAAATTGTTATAATGGGACATCACTGTAGGGTGCCTGCTCTTTCCTACCATCTCTAAATATAAATTTTGCTTTGTGGTTGCTTTAAATATTTGCTAAATGAGATCAGAAACAACAAAAAGATAAATGAAACAAGTTTAGGCATTTGAGCAAGATACTGCCAAAAACTATTAGTCCCTCCAACTTGGAATATACCCAGTATCTTATAAGGCGAAGATGGAAAATAAATTTCTTAAGATCAGACTTCTTAGTTACTGCTCTGTCGTGTTTGTAAGAACTCTTAACTATCCCCAAATTGATCTGTTCTCTCAGAGTCTAAGTATTGAGTTGTTTGCTCCAACAGACTGCTAAACCAAAAAGTGTTTTGTCCTTGGATAGGAAGATAATCTTGGAACCAATATGAACCTAAAATGTATAGGAAACTAATAACTCCTATGCTGAGAAGCACTAGGGTTATCAATTCACTGTGAGACGGGAGGATAAATGGAGACCAACTTGATGAGAAATAGTGACCTTTCACGCACAGCTGAAATGTAAGATTTTTCCGTGATTTGGGGTCTGATTTAAGAGTACCAGTGTGTTCAGGACAATCTGTCCCTCAAACAAATACAAGTAAATAGTTGTCAGTTAATTATACACTGTCAGTTAATTACAGCATGCTTATCAGCACTCTGCTGTTACAGAACATAATGTTATATTCTTATCCTATAAAACAAATTACTAAGAACTGATAACCAAGAAAAATATTTTCCCCTAGCAAAGTTTTACTCATTGGCTTTAAGAAGCCATAATACCTGAAATGCTATGGTGAGGTTATATATTAAAAAGAGGGATACATCATTTATCTGAATTCCATGTGAAAATTACAAAGAGTCTTGTGGTACGTTAAAGATTAACAGATGTATTACATCACAGGTGTTTTGTAAACTAAGTTATATGGAAGATCGTATAAACAGTGGGATTAAAGGGAAAATATATGCACTATTTCAGTGGTCATTCATAAAGCAGGATTAATAGCAATAGCAATAGCACTTAAACTTATATACAGCTTCATAGTTCTCCACAGCCCTCTCTAAGTGGTTTACAGAGTCAGCATATTTCCCCCAACAATCTGGGTCCTCATTTTACCGACCTCAGAAAGATGGAAGGCTAAGTCAGCCTTGAGCCGGTGAGAATCAAACTGCTGGCAGTTGGCAGAATTAGCCTGCAATACTGCATTCTAGCCACTGTGCTGCCACCACGGCTCCTTATATGATATAATTATATAAATATTGTCCTGTAAATCCATAGTGTGATAAAAAGCCATTATTCTGATTCAAGACATAGGCTGAATCAGAGGTAACCATAGCTTGACAAACTGTAACTCAGTGTCTTATAATAGGATCTTCCTTTAAAGGTTTTTCGACTGTACAGGTCAATTATTGCTTTAATTATTGCTTTTCTTGATGTAGCATTTACATCTGTTTATTCTTTTGCATAGAAATCAACCTGAAATGAAATTTATCAGCTGAGGTCACTTCTTTCATTTGTGAAATGGTTGGGAAAAGAAGAGTTTTTTTAGTCAGTCAGTCAGTTTACAAATTATTGATTTTATTAACAGGATTTATTTATCACCTCAATTAGCTAGGTCCTTAGGCAATGAACAACATCCAAAATTAATAAGGCACTTTAATATCAATATGTAATAATACAGCATAATATAATTTTAGAAAGCCATGCCAATATAACCATGCTGTTCAATTCCCAAAGCCTAGCTTTTACAAGGTTCCAGAAGGCTACAAGGGTCTTTAGAGCCATTGTCACCTGAGATGACAGGTATTTCTAAAGAAGAGGAGCTAAGAGAGTTTGTATTACGCTAAAACAGCTTTAAGAATGCCCACTTTGTGACTATCCCTATGTTATTTACTGTCCAAAGTACATACAGTATACACATAAACAGGCAGAAAATCTGCAACTGGCTCTTCATCTCTGCAGGGAAGGTGCACAGCAGAGGCATTTGGCAGAAGGTCAGAAATATAAACAATGCATGTAAAAAGGGGCGAGGCCTTAATTGCAAGGTTGTAGCCTCCATCCTGAATTTTTATTACCCCTCCACTCATGGATGTTCCTGTTGCAAAGTGCAGTTCTTGTAGCTCGTGGCTTTAGAACGGAAGAGAGAAAAACCAATTCCAGGGCTTTGTTGTTGAAAAGTCTGTGGCTGAATTCTAGAGCCAGAGAAGATTCAGACGGGCGAAGGTGGCCATTCTTGCCCAGCTTTTGTGTATCTTTCATCTTTGCATTCTGAAAGCTCACTTGCTGAAATATTCAGGACTATTTGATCTCTTGAGCACAGCTTTGTTTCTTGGACACTTGCTCAGCAAGAAAGTTTTTTTCTCCCTTTCACTCAATGGATGGCAGAAGGAAGCTTCCCAGAGTTTTGAAGAATAGGCATTGATTTTTCATTTATTTCCTAATGTAAGAATTTAACACATTTGTTTTCGCTGGGATTTCCATCAGTTTGGGTGCACAACTAGTCACTGACCACCTTCCTACAGGCTGCTTCCTATGGGCTCTGTCATTCCATTGGCAGTTTGGAGTACCTTCTAACTGCGCAACTATGGGCCACTCTGGCTGGTTTCATTTCAACACTTTAGTTTGCGTTTCCATTTGCATTATTGTGGTCAGTAAAGGCATCCATGAGTCAAACTCAAATGATGGATGAAGCCATGCTGAGTTTTTGGCAATGATCAAGTGAAAGTTTACCATTGCCTTTGGGGATTGTTTTTTTCCTTCTTTCAGTTTCTCAGATTATGCACAGCCCTCAGATTTCCCAGGGATTCCTCATCCAACTTTGCCTATCTGCTTGGTCAGGTGCTGCAATCTTCTAAAATATAATAATAGCCGTGTTCCAATCAAAGCTAAGGCCAAGAACTGCATGTCCTAAATTGAGCTTCTTCAGATATTATTGCTGCTCTAATAACTATGTGTCCCAGGTTGCGCATGCATTTTGTGAGGCGTGTGAGTTGGAGTGGGTCGGATATTCTAGCCTTTGAAAGCATCATTTGGAAGCAGTTCTGGTCTCTTACATTTCAACTGCATTAGGTATCCAGGAATATCCCAGAATTTTACCCAACCAACGTGTCAAAGTAGCATCTCCTGATTTTCCGAAGGCAAACATGCTAGTACACCTCTGGGAGTACAATTGATCTGGTACCAGAACAACCTTTGAGTGTACTTTGTGGTGTGTGATCAAAAGGGAGGTAGGGGGTCATGCCGCAGAGCAGCCTCTGACCTCAGAAGGTTATCAAGCGTGACAAAGAACATCAGCCTTGGTCTGCAGGACAAAGCAGGGAAATAAGCCACTCTGAAAAGAACTGTAGGGGGTAAGATGAAAGAGGGTAGAAATGTGAAATCAGAGTTGAGAGGACAACAGGGAATGTTGATGTTGTGGTTAATCAGCCCAATAGTTGGATGGGGGTCACTAATCTGGCAATAAAGCCAAAATGTAAATCATTTTATTGCCAGATTTTTAGGGTTTAAAATATTCATCATCGTGTTGTTTTAGAATGTTTGCAACACTTTCTAGATGCCAGGAAAGGATGAGTATCACCACTCCCGTTCCTTTGAGGCACTCGGACAGTATAAAGTATGTAGTGTAATGTTATGAATACAAAAGATAACAATCCACTACCTTTCTTTATATTTAGGATTTGTTTAAGGATGGGCAAAAATAACAAGTTCTGAACAAAAATAAAAGTAAAAAGGTCTGTTGGCAAGTAAAGAAAGTAACATGGTGTAATAGCAGAGCTAAGGTGCATAATTATGCTTTATTACTTTCTGTCTCCAGAGGACTGCAAAAACCTTGGCCAGGAGCTCCTGCTGAGCTGCTAGAGAGCAAAAGGCAGAATTCCGCGCTTATGAGCACAAGCTTAGAGAGCAGTCCTCAAGACTTGGATACAAAGAAGGATTTCTGCTGATCATCTATGTTTTGCCAAGAAACAGTGAGTGCTGTGCAGATAAAAAGAAGGAAAGGAATCAAGCCTGGCCGGCCCTTTCGTTGGGAAGAATTGCACAGTTGTCTCAGGCAACAGATGCTGGGAAACGGCTCCAAAGCCTCTAAGCTAGCTGTCTTCCTTCAAATGTATTGGGAAAAGCTGTTTCTATTGTCAAAGAAAGGGATTCAACTGCAAATCCAGTTGCCTTTGCCACAAAGCATGAGGCCTCATTTTGTATTTCACCTCAAAAAACAAAATGTCTTCTGATCTTTGAAGAGAAAAATCAAAGGGAGATTGTAGAAAATGGGGGAAAAACCTGTCAAATAGTCAGAAAGGAGCGTCAGCCTCTCTGGAGGCAAAGATGAGGAGCAATCTGGAAGGCAGTTTGGATGTGAGCCATAGCCAAACCAGAACCCATTCTGAAGAGGAATTGCTAAGACTGAAAGAGAATTCTGATGATCAGTGGGGCAAGTTGAAATCTCTTCTGTCCTGGAATCAATCATGCCTCTCTCCCTTTGCTGGAGTGCATCCAGATGTTTCAACCCTTCTGTTCCATTAATGATAACCAGCATGCCAAAAGCATTGGGCTACATTACATTCCACTTCTGTTTCTGCCAGTGATGCAGCAGGAGGTCAAAGCCCTGGGAAGGAGCTACCAAGAACCTTGGTTTAAAAGGTCCATGGCTCTGTATGGAAGGGTAGTGGAGATTTTTGTTAACATCATACTTGCCAAATGGATAGCATTTGAAACTTCCAGTCCATATCCACATCTCACATGGGGTAAGGGACCAGAGATTTTGAGCAATTTTTGATGCTCGTTTAAATCTGGGGACAGTGACTAATTATCCCATTGTTGTACTTTTTCAAACATGTACAAAGTTCCCTCTTCCCCATCCCCCCCACACACATCCATGGCTGTAAAAGAAACTATACTGAGTAGAGCTTTTGCCTTCTAACAAATGCACCTTAGCCTCTCTCCCAGAAATTCACTCTGCTGGAATTAAATTTCAAATTACAAGAACTAATTAATCAAGAGGCCATTTTATTTTTATTTTTCATTAAGGGTGAAATATTGAGGTCTTCTAAAAGAGTCCAACATATCCTTTCCTTGATTAAAAATGTTAGCCTCTACCTCCCAGGCCAGAAATTTCAAAGCAGCTGCTAATTTGGCCTCCTAAGGGAAACTTGGCAAGAATTGCTGGTCTGGAATTTTTATTAGGGAGGTTTAATTATTATGTGCTTTTTTTCCCTCTCCCACCCTCTGGATGAGAAATATTGCCAAGCCCCAACTGTGACACTGAATGGCCTCATAAATTCACAGTGAAATATACAGCTTTGGACTCTGGAGATGGCTGAGCTATAGAGTTGAACTGCTACAACAACAGGTCAGCTCCAGTAAAGAGGACTCTTCCCTCCACCAGAAGTGTGCTTGGGGTTCCCCACTTGATTTGGTGTTTAGCCTAGGTGACATTTCTTACACAGTGACTCTAAAACAACACCTGGCAGCTGACTCCAGTCAGCTGCGAGGTGAAATCAGAAGGACAGTTGAGAATCCAGCCTGAAAAACAGCACTTTGAAGCAGCCAACTGGTTCAAACATTGACCACTGTGTCCCTCTCTCTAAATAAGGAAATACAGCTTTAGAAGTCATCCAAAGCTTCTTCATTAGTTTCTGGCAGAGATCAAGAGTGCAGCTAAAAATTGTTCCACAAGGCTGGAATGTTAAACTCCAAGCCAGTAGCTGGCATTTTGACATTTTATGGTGAACTGCAATTCCCAGCTCTTATTCCCACCAGGAACCCTGGTGACCAGAGATGGTATTCAGCCGGTTTGGACCGGTTCGGGCGTACCGGTAGAGAAACTTTTGAGTAGTTCAGAGAACCAGCAAATACCTCTGATTGGCCCCACCCACCTGCCCTTGCCCTTTCCTGCCCTAAATTCCCTTGTTTTTTAGCTCAGCTGATTCACGCGGCAGAATGGATTGCCGCACCCCAGCTGAGCTAAAAAAACAGCTCACCTCACTAATACTGACACCAAGGGCGGTCTTTGAGTGCTGCTCCTGCACAAAGCACACTCTCATAGAACCAATCGCACCACCAGCTGGTCCCGCCCAACCTGCCCTGCCCCGACCACTCCACTCCACCCCGCCCTATATATCTTGCCTTCGCCACGCGGCCCAGCTAATCTTTGTGCCTCGCCTCCTCTGCTCACCAAAGGTAAGCAATGCATGCCGCCCGCTCACTATTCGCCTTAGCCAAGTCAGGGAATGCACCATTCCCCCGCTCCAGCCTTGCCCCGGACCTCCACCCACTTGCTGCTTGCCTCAGTCGGATTAGGGAACGCACCATTCCCCCGCTCCGGCCTTGCCCCGGGCTTCGACTCGCATACCGCCACCCCCCTCTGGCCTCAAACTATGGCTCCGCGGGCCAAAGCAAATTATTTGCCGCTGCTGCGCTAGGCCGAAGGGTTGCAGGGGGGCGGCGGGGGCACAGGAGGGCTGAAGCGGTTTGGGAATGGACCAGACAGTTCTTACCTTTAAGAAGATCCATCCGAAAAGCGCTGCAACGGAGCTCTTGCAGCCACTTCTTCCATCCCTTGCTGCCAAGGCTTCGCTGGCGGATACACTCCATGTGCTCTCTGGGTTGACAACTGCTTCTCTCTGGTGCTGCTCTAGCTGGGAGAGCATCTTGTGAGCAGCTGTGAGCCACCGCTTTCCGGATGGGACTTAGAGGAAAGCGGCGGCTCATAGCTGCTCACAAGACGCTCTCCCAGCAAGAGCAGCAGCGGAGAGCAGCAGCCGCTGCCCCAGAGAGCAAAGATGGAGGGGAGCAGGCCCCGAAAGGCTGCTCGGTCAAGCCTCACCGGACACATGCATGGAAGCCATGCACACACGCATGTGTGGAAGCCGTGCGCACATGCTCACATTTTCGGTGAACTACTTGAATCCCACCACTGCTGGTGACGCAGTATTGCAGATAGAATGCAGTATTGCAGATAAACTCTGTCCACAGCCTGAAGTTCAGTCCTGATGGGGCTCAAGGTTGAGTCGACCTTCCATCCTTCCAAGGTCCATAAAATGAGGATTCAGATTGTTGCTTACATTGCAAATAATGCTTACATTGTAAACTGCCCAGAGAGTTCTATAAAGAGCTATGGGGCGGTATATAAGCCTAAATGCTAATGCTATTGTAAGGACCTGCCCCAGCTATCCCCTGATAGAAAGTATGACTCTTGAAACAGTTAGTTATGAAAAGGAACTTTTACTGAGAGAAAGTGATTGCAGAGAGTTCAGGAAGAATCTGAAGTTCCCGTGCAAAGCTTTAACCTATTCTTTCCCATTCAAACCCCACCCCACTTCACCAGTCCACTGGCAGCCAATACAGTTCCGCGTAGGTGTTTTGAGAACTCCGGGGCCTTGATAGCAATTCAACCCCAGAACACAGCAACCTTGGTGTCAGGCTGGAACCGGCTGGGAGAAAGCCCATCTGTCTTCAAGATAGCCCCCCTCCATAAATCCCACACAGTTACAGCAAAAGCAAAAGCATGCAGAGAACGCAGCCCCGATAGCTTCCCCCCCCCTCCAACAGAATACCAGCATCCCAGCAGGGGACCTGACATGTTGCCCCCCCCTTAAAAGAAGGATGGCTTATACCTGTAACACATAACATAATAAATAGGAAAGAAAAAGAAAATATTTAGTTTCATTTAGGTTTGTCAGGGTATTAGTTTTGAAACCGTTAGATTACTTTAGGGGCTCTAACATGACAGTGGTTAACCAATTCATTTTGGGTGGTGGGAAAACCTTTCCATGCCATCAGGTATTTGAGGATTCCTCAATGTTTTATGAGGGTCAAAAAATTCCTTAATTTCAAAATGTTGATCTCCTTCTACCATGAAGGGTTGAGGAATGGGGAGGAGCTGGTCTCAGGGGAGAAGACGCCTCAGGTTTCAGTAGACCAGTGAAAAACAGGGTGGACCTTATGAAGGGACTTGGGTAGGTCTAACTACTGCAACAGGGTAAATGATGCATTTAATTGGGAAGGGTCCAACAAATTTGGGTCCTAACTTCTTAGAAGGTTGCAATGACTGTAAATATTGTGTGGAAAGATACACTTGATCCCCTACGTTACACTTCTTTGGCTCAATTTTTTTCTTGTCCGCTTGACATTTATAGGCGTCTCTAGCTTCAGTGAGTGCTTTACGTACAACCGGCCAGGTATTCTACAACTGGCGGATCCAGCATTTCAGTGAGGGGATCACTGGGTCCTTGGTGGGTAAATTGGGCATAGGCTAGAAATCTTGACCCGAAGCAACTTAGAAAGGGGTAAAAGCAGCACTGCTATGTACAGAATTGTTGTAAACCGTTTCTGCAAATGGTAAAAGGTCCGTCCAGTTGTCTTGTTGATAGTTGATGAAACATCTAAGGTACTGTTCCAGAACTGAGTTCGCTCGTTCACACGCCCCATTCATTTGCAAATGGTGACTAGAACTAAGTCCCTGGTCAGTACCTAATAGGTCCAAAAAAGCCCTCCAGAACCCCCCTATCTGATATGATACGCTGGGGTGCTCCATGTAGCCAGTAGATGTGATGTAAAAACAGCTTAGCGAGTCCCCATGCCATGGGAATTTTTTAGCAAGGGACAAAATGCACTTGTTTTGAAAATAGGTCTGTCACCACCCAGATTACAATATTCCCTGCACTTTCAGGGAGTTCTACAATCCTCTCCAGGGTGCTGACAGCTCGGCTACAATCTGAAGTAGTGTTCTCCCCTGTCTCCGCTTAGCAGATGCACACACAGGGCAACTGAACACATAGTTTTCAATGTCTTTTTGAAGGGAGGGCCACCAGAATTGTCATTTTATTAAATGCAATATCTTTATGAATCCGAAATGTCCTATTTTCGAATTGTGGCATGTCTTCATAATCAGGGGCCTTCGGCACATACAGTTTTGTTCCCACCCAAGCCAGCCCATCCTGGACAGAGCAAACATTGCTGCCAAAATCAAAAGATTGCCCAGTTGGGCTGCTAGAGCATTGTACTTCCTCTTCCATTTATTCGAAGAAAGCAAGTCAAGAAAATAATTGATGGGTTCTGCCCTAAAATTTAGAATCTGCTCTTGTAAGCAAAGATAAAAATCAAAAAGAAAGATCACCACATACTTTGTACTCTCCTGACTCAATCAATCAATAAAAATAACATTGACTTGATTTAAAACAGATCTGATGAAACAACTAGCTTTCACTCATTGATTTAAGGTACAATGCCCTCAAGTGGGCGACTGGGAAGAATAGAGCACTTCATCTAGACAACAAGATCAGCCGTAAGTTCATTTCTGAACTTCTCATTTTAAATTCATCTCCTTCTCTAGATCTGTCTCCCTACCAGCAATAAGAGGAAAGGAATGATGCGTTTATATAAACACTCTACATTGCCTTCCAATTAAAAAGCATACCACAAGTGAATATATTAAAAGACAAAGAATTCCTGTCCTATATTTCCAGACAGCAGGGATAGTAATTGTTTCTCGGGATATCTGATATATGCACATTTGGAGAAGGCTGCCCCAGAACTATCAAGCCTTCAAATACTCGGGCTTGTTAAAAAGTAAGATCTTCCGAAGCTTCAGAGGTGAAACATGGGAGTGAGTTCCAAATCTCAGGAACTTCTGCCCACCTCCAGCTGCAGGTATATAAGAGCCTCTGATAAGGACCTTAGTGGACATGGACATGTCCACCTGGGACTCGAGCTGAAAGTCCTGTCTCCAGTTATATCAGGGTTTTGTTATTTCATAGAATCATAGAACTGGAAGGGATCTTGGAGGTCTTCTAGTCCAACCCCTCCGCCCAAGGCAGGAATCCTTATACCATTCCAATCAACTGGTTGTCCAATTTTTTTCTTTAAAATCTCCAGTGATGGAATGCCTACAACTTGAGGAGACAAGCTGCTGTTCCATTGATTAATGTTTCTCACTGCCAGGAAGTTTCTCCTTAGTTCCATGTTGCTGACCTTTTACTCATTGCTTCTTGCCTTGCCTTCATGTGCTTTTTTGGAGTATAAATCAATGCCTTTTCCCTATGATGGCCTTGTAAGTACAGATAGTCCTCGACTTATGACCACAATTGAGCCCAAAATTCATATTATTTGTTAAGTGAGTTTTGCCTCATTTTATGACATTTCTTGCCACAGTTGTTAAGTGAATCACTGCAGTTGATAAGTTAGTAACCCGGTTGTTGTGACTCTAGCTTCCCCATTGACTTTGCTTGTCAGAAGGTTGCAAAAAGTGATTACATAACCCTGGGACATGCAACAGCCATAAGTATGAACTAGTTGCCAAGCATCTGAATTTTGATCATGTGATCATGGGGATGCTGCAAAAGTTGTAACTGTGAAAAACGGTCTTAAGTCACTTTTGTCAGTGCTGTTGTATCTTTGAATGGTCACTAAATGAACTGTTGTAAGTCGAGGACTACCTGTATTGGAAGAGTGTTATCATGTCTCTTCTGGGCCTTCTCTTCATTAGACTAAACATACTTTAGTGGTTCATCACACAATTTAGCCTCCAGACCCCTTATCATCTTGATTTATATGATTTATGTCCCATATTGCTACCTAAACATACTCAAGGCAATAAATGAAACATAAAATAAATGATAATAAGCTCTCATTTGAAACACAATCACAAAAGGAATTGAAAATGAAAAAAATCAGGATGAGGAGGATTAAAGGTTTGAAAGGTTGCAGAGCTGTTCTTTGATCGTACATCTTCCAAATTTTCCCTTCAGTTCATCTCCCAGTGTTTAACTAAAAGTTTGCCCATCTTGTTACCAGCCAAGGCAAAAGAACCCACTAACCAGGAGGTGGCATGACGTTCTATATTCACACACACCCCACACATACACAAATGGCTAGACTTGAGCATGACACACACTGTGGGGACATTCTGGAAGCCTGGAATGCAGTCTCCTGAGAAAAACGTCTCTCCTTTCTTGTCTCATCCTGACCTTGACAAATGGGAAAATATCTTTTGGGCGAGACTTAGTTGTAATTTTCCCTGCTTTGATGAGGAATGGTGTTTAGCACTGTTTAGCTTCTTTCATTAAACACAATTTTGAGTTCACTTTCATGAATACATTTTACACCTATTATTCTATTAGAGTATTAATTGAACTGACCAATGGTCAATATCATATCTCATGAGCAATCTTAGTTTATTTTTAAGAAAGACATCCACACACAGGCAGAGAGAATCAAGAAGTCAAGAATGCTCATAATTATCACAACATTGTGGCTGTTTTCACAGTTTTATAGAATATGCAGACACACATTCTAGCTAGTTTTCCCCCAATAGGTCAATCGAAGCCTAGAATTCGAAGCCAATGCATTCTTCCATTGGATAGTATGCTTGGCTGATTTTAACTTTGATTTGTTTATTTTTCTGAAACTTAATGTGTTGCACATACCCTATACTTTTGTTTTATTGAATTGGGTAAACCCCAAAGAATGAATTAAGTAATCTCTCCAAGAGAGATGAGCAGTTAAGAAATATGAATAAATAAAAAAAATAAAGTTAAAAATATAGTGTGAATAGTGCCAGAGAAAGATACAGTATATTATGCCTGGCCTTAAGGGCTTTAATCAACAAACATAGAGAACTTTGGCTGGTCCATGTGCAGAGTATTTGCAGAGGGGAGGAGAATGGGCACAATCATGTCATCAAAGCCTCTTTTCAGAGTTTCACCCAGTGATGGGATTCAGCCGGTTCGCACTGGTTCAATAGAACCAGTAGCTAATTTTTTGTGGAGTTCAGCAAACCAGCTGAATAGAGTGCCTCACCACGCCCAGCCATGCTTCCCCCCCCCTCTCCTCCCACCCAGCAAGCAGCCAGGAGGCCAGGCGAGCGGCTGGGCGAGGCCAGGAAGCGAGGTGAGGCGAGGCGACTCTCGACATGACGTTGAGTTGGCCATGCCCATCCAGTCACATGACCACCCAGCCACACCTAACCCAGATGGTCATTAGGGCAGAGAACCGATGGTTAAATTATTTGAATCCCACCACTGGTTTCATCCACATAGTGGTGGCCAGACACCATCTTGGCTTCTTTGACTTGTGTGGTCCTTTTTTCCTTGCATTTGATTCCAACACAAAACAGTGGAACTCTTGAACCCCTCCCTGCCTACCCTTGAATTTAGTTCAGTTTCAGAAGCAGGCCAATATCTGTACTTCCGGATCTGCTTTATTTAAAGTCCTAATTGGAAATATCAGTTATTTTGTGTTATTGTGTCTCCAGCCTTTTTATCTCCCTCCAGCTATTTAAGAGTCTTCAACAACACTGCATTCCCTTCCATCAGCCCTTGACAACTCTTTCTCTCTAATTATTTCATCTTGTACTGGGTAAATCAGTTTCATAATTTCTAGTATATTAAGCACTTAATATGTTGTGTCATTTGAAACTACATCTTACAGTCAGCAAAGTACATTTTAATGAGCGTTAAGTGGTGTGAAAATACTGATCCCATATAACAGTTGGGGTTTTTTGTTTTGTTTTTTGATTTGATATGTTTAAATCTTGAAAGTTACAAGCTTTGGCATCCTGCACAGAATATCCTTTGAGCAGGTGATTATGTTGAAATTATATTTATATTAATGGTTCATTAAGGAGTTTTATCATAGTGGCTGCCAATTCCCCTGCTGGCCCTTTAATGCTGCCTGGCCTGCTCAGGTCAGCCATTGGCCCTGCATGGGAAATTCTGCAGCCTGGTTGGTGCAGGTCAGGCTGCAACTAAACACATCAAAACTGAGCGCAGGAAGGAGAAGGCCGTAGTTCAGGTTAGGTGCATCATTCCACCTAACTCAGGGTGGCCTCCACTATTTGACAGTGTCTTTCCAGGCAGTTGACCAGACTTTTCTAAGGCTGCCAGATCTGGACTACAAACCTTTGGATATTTGCTCTATGCTGCCTTCAGGTGGTTCTGGGGATTTTTCATGGAGTCAGCCAAGACTATATACCAGGGGTGTCAAACTCGATTTCATTGAGGGCCGCCTCAGGGTTGTGTTTGACCTGCGGGGGGAGTGGTTGGGGCAGGGCCAGCTTGACATCACTTGTGTGATGGCCCGAACGGAGCTGGAGGATCCATTGTCTCCAGCGGAGCAAGGCGAGACCAGGGAGAGCGCCAAAGCCTTGTCCTCCAGAGGAGCCTTGCCATCTGCTGGTGGCCAAGTGCTAAGGCAGGACGTCCGTCCTTCTTTCCTCCCTCCCTCCTTTCCTTTCCTTCTTTTCTTTTTCCTTTTCTCTTCCTTCTCCTTTCTTCTTCCTTCCCCTTTCCTTCTTTTTTCTTCCTTGCTCTCTTCCCATCTTCCCTTCTTTTTTTTTCCTTTCCTCTTTCCCTTTCTAATTTCCTATCCCTTCTTGCACGTTCTAATACAAAAGGGGAAACATTTCTCCTTTTGTTTTGTTTGGCTTTTAGTTTGTTTTGCTAGCCCTCTGCCAGCAAAAATGGAGCCCGGGGGAGGGGGCATGTCCAGGCCAAAAACGGGGCCTGCTGTGAGGCAGGCAAGTGC
>JANHJO010006285.1:26499-37106 GCA_032468235.1 Pseudoxyrhopus heterurus | reverse complement strand
TTCGATCAGCCAAACTGCTGATCTGCTGTACTGCAGTACAGTGATCTTACCACTTGAGCCACAGCAGCTCCCTAGAAAGAAATGAAAGACACTGGAGTCAGTCCTACTTTACTGAAACTTCTAGAAGAACTAACTAACCCCACTGAGCCTGCAAGAATTTCAACATATCTGGGTAGCCCAAGTTAATCAAACATACAAAATGGTTGGCATACTTAAACAATGACAAGAATAACTAAATGCAATGTATCCCATCAAAATACACGTCCATATAATATTCTAGAAGATGTAGTTACTTTTGTGCATACACAAAGGTGATAACATCTGCCAACTCAAGTAGGAATACATTATAACAATCATGTACCAACCACTAGTTTTGTGTCTACTTTGGTGAAAGCTGTTTCTCTCCAGTATAAGAAAAATGTCTGGTTGTTTCATTGATCTTTCCAATTGTGTACCTAAACTCCCCATGTATAGGCTATAGCTAGTACACTTTATTCAGTGAAAAATCTCATGTTTCAGCATAAAAAGATAAACACATTATGTTTATTCTAAATACTTCTCCTAAAATTAGAATTGAGAAAATGACATTTGTTGTATGAATTGTTTTGTGATATACAACAGCATTTAAAATTTTTCTACCTTTCAAGACTTGTTTTATTTCTTTCCATAATTTGTCATAAATATTTTGAAATATACTTTTATTGCATCCTATCAAAGAGAGTCTCAAATATTTCATGGAACTATTTTGTTATCTCATAGCCAGTCTGTTTTTCATAGTCTTTTTCCCCTTCTTTGGAAGCTACAGTGGATATAAGAAGTCTACACACTCCTGCTAAATGCCAGGTTTTTGAGATGTAAAAAAAATCAGCCCGAGATAAATCACTTCAGAATTTTTTCCATATTTAATATAACATATAACTTGCACAGGTCAATTGAAAAACAAACTGAATTCTTTTAGAAGAAAAAAAAATAACAATTAAAAAAGCATACAATAATGTAATTGCAAAACCTAGCATTTCAAAAAGGGTGTGTAGACTTTTTATATCCACTGGCTTGTTACTACCTTAATTTTCCTTTCATTAATTTTGTATCTAGAAATGCAGCCACAATCTTTAATTACTTTCATCAACTGTCATATTGAATTTTGTGGCTGCAGAATTGTTAGTCCTATATTATCTGCCTAGCACGTCATCTTATATTCATTTCCCTGAATTTGGATCCCAATTATTTGTTTATTTTTTCAAAGCTTGTCTTTCAGGACTTACAAAACAATTACAGGCAACAAAGGAGAAAGTAGGTACTTTTTCTTCTGCCTTTGCATATTGGGAAGCTTGCAGAGTTTGTTCCATTCACAGGGCTCTTAGCTGTTTACCATTAATATATGCTCACCACTCCAGTTTTGAATCCTTCTCCAGAATTCATTTTGTTTAAAAGTTCCAGTAAAAAAAATTCCAAAAGTTGTTAAAAGCTTCTCAAAGGTACTTTTTTCTTCAAAAGGCAACTGGACTAGTTTTTTTTTCCTTGAGGAAGAAGAAGAAAATGTTGTGCTTCTCATCCAAGAAGGCATCAATTCTGATGGCAGGGGTGCGGATAGAAGGATAGGTACTGACAGTTGGGACTGGATGTGGGAGGGGGGGAGATGGAAGGATAGGTTCTGGTAGGATGGGGGTGGGTTGTGACAGAAGGATTGTATTTCTTTGCAGTCCTCTGATGATTAGCAATTTCCCTGAGAACTCTTTAGGTCATTTGAGGGATTATCGGGTTCTCAGGCTCACCTGAAGCAGGGTGCAATTGGTTGTGAAATCTTCTTGGAACTGCTGAAAGGGCTGCATTGTAAACTGGAGATAGGTGGTGCCTTATCCCTCTCCCTCTGTTAAGGGAGGGGCGTTCAATTTTAACATAGATGGATCCTTTTACCCCTCTTTCAAACCAATGGTCCTCTCTATCCAAAATGTGGACTTTGCTGTCTTTAAAAAAATGACCATTGTCTTTCAAATGCAGATAGATTGCTAAATTTTGTCCTGAGGGGTTTGATCTCCTATGTTGTACCATGCGCTTGTGAAGTGGTTGTTTTGTTTCACCAATGTACAGATGTACACATGTCTCACTGCACTGTATTGCATATATCATATTGCTCAGTTTTTCTCTGGGTGTTTTATCCTTGGAGTGGACAAGCTTCTGCCTTAATATATTCTTGGGTTTAAAGTGTACATGTATGTTGGGTTGGTTGAAAATCCTCCTGAGCTTTTCAGATATTCCTGCAACATATGGAATGGCTACATTGCAACATTTGTTGTTCTCTTCTTTTTCTGTAATGGAAGAGCTCTTGCTGGGTCTTTTTCGGATTTGATGAAGGTGCAGTAAGGATAACCTCAAGTTCTGAGGGATTCCTGGATGTGTTTTAGTTCTTTTTCTTTTCTCTCTCTTTAATGGTAGGTAAACTTTCAGGGTTCTCATCACTCTCATTTTGTGCTTCAGTAGGTGGTGAGAATCAAAATGTAAATACGATCTCTGTGTGTGAATTTTCTGTAAATGTCAATGTTAAATGTTATTAAAGGGTTATTAATGTTATTAATATTAATAATAATTTTCTGCATTAAATGTTACTCCTGCCTTTTCTTATTGTAAATGTATTCAAATGTATTTATAATACGTCTGCTGTTGACCATCACTTTCCTCTTTTGAATGTAACATGACTGGTCTGAAGTGCACTTATTTGCATGCTCAGCTAATATGGCAGTGGATATATTATAATCAATGTTGATATTAGGTCTTCCCTAATTTTTCTCTGAACGATTTCAGCTGTGTTGGGAAAACTCTCCATATCTGTGAAAGAAAACATGCCAAAAGAATCTCCATCTTATGTAGATTTCTCAACTGGTTTGTCCTCTACAGGTGAGTGGCACATCAATCCATATTTGCATGATGGTGCACCCTGTTGAATTATTTTCTATTTGTGCTCTGCAAAAAATAAAGCCCAATGCTGCATTGAAGCAGCTTCTGTCAGCAGAATCCATTTTTGTTGGCTGAAGACTGTCACTAGTAACTGATGAGATAAACTCTCTTCTGTAAATGATCTGGTTGAAACATTTTACCCCCCAAACCAAACGTAGCACTTCCCTGACTGTTTGTGCATAATTTTTCTCTGCATCTGTAAGAAAGCATGATGCAAAGTCAATTGGGCATTCACTATCATATTTCATAATGTGTGACATAACTGTGTCAATGCCATCTTCTTAGGCATCACAGGCCATTTCACTGTTAAGTGTGATTTATAACTCAGATCTGATGTCACCATTTTCTTCACTTCTGTGAACATCTGTTTGCAATGGTTTGTCCACCGCCATGCATTTCTTGCTTGTATTAAAGTGTTAAGAGGGCATGAAATTAATTTGGCAGAAATCTGTTATGGTAATTAACACCACCACCCCCCAGGAGACATATCTGGGACACTTCTGCTTTACAAGTGCATCTAAGATCATACCACTGAAGCATACAATCTAAAGAACACATTTGTCCTATGTTAAGGCCATAATGCATCAACCTGTATAATACTGTCTTGAGGTACCAATAAAGAAGAAATTTGTAGCCCAGGGTTGAAATGAGTGGTCCTTGATGCTCTCTTGAGTTTTCTTGTTTTCTTGCAGATGTTTCATTACTCAAACTAGGTAACATCATCAGTGGGTAATGAAACAACTGTTTTGAGGTTTTGCAGATATACCTCATCAATTTTTCTGGTGACAGAAAGTATCAAGTAGCTGGGCAGCCTTGCAGGACTTGGTCCATGCCTCTCTGTCAAAGCACTGATAAAGAGATGCTACTCCAAGAACTTTTCTGTTATAATGATATATACGTGAATGTGCATTTTTGGTGATCTACACAAAAATAGGTCTATTTTGCTGAAATGCCCTCTGAAGATTTGCAGCAATGTCCTTAATGTGTCCCACCTCCATTGTTTTTTATGCTTCCAAGGACCATTTTGTACTGGACAATCTGCTGCAAAAGGCTGGATGTGCTTTTTTTTTCCCCACAGGTAAAATTCTGGCCATTTTTATTCTTCTTTTAACGGAATGAAATTGACACGAGTTCCATAATGTTTTCTTTCTTGCTCAAGTGACCATAAAGCTATTGCCCTTTTTAATGGTCTTTACCAGTCCTAGAAAGTCAGGCCACAGAAGGAGAGTCCATTGGTACTTGCTTTCTTGGCATAAGAAAGCCATAGAAAGCAGAAGGTTCTACCACTCAGTCTGCGTTTTCTGTGGTCCAGGCAGAACACCAGGTCATTACTGTAGCCAAAATGGAGGCAGAAGCTGAATTCTGGAAAAGGAATGTCTTAAGTTAACTTCGTTTGGAGATGGTTTATACTTCACATGGGAGGCAAGCAGCTGATGGTTGCACTCTGGAAAAGCCCTGGTTTTGACTTCCATTGAATGTAGTAAGTGTTACATTTCAACAAGCAAACATTTATTGGATTGTGGTGTCAATAAGATTTATTTTGTTACTTTGCTTTGTTATTTGGTGATAGGCAGAAAGAATATCTACAACTCAATAGCATTACACTTCGCTCAAATAGGAGCCTGCAGTTTGAAATGACACTTGCAGCTGATATGAGAGCAGTCTTGTATTCAAATAAAACCTTCGTTCTGCCAAATCCATGTAACAATTTGGTGCTATTCTTGCTGGCTTTCCATTGTGCTTAGAGAAAGCTGTCAGTCAAAAGGCAGCATAAAAAGCCACCAATGTACTGACATAGGATTTATTTAATCTTTGGCATAACTCTGCACGGTTGCTTTCTATTCAGTGAGTCACAAAGCATAGCATTAAATGGTGCTTACTAGAATATGAAATCCTTCATTGATTCCACAGTTATCTTGGCAAGAAAATTTCTGTCAGGAGTTGATCAGGCTCCATAGCAGAGAAAGTGCACTTATCACGTCAGATCTCTGTGTGATTTTGCCTTGTTTTATAAACAAGCCCTTTCTTGGTCATGGGAACATCAAAGAACGAGTGGTGCTGAAATGCGAACAGAAGAAAAGAAGGACACACCCCAGAGCAATCCAAAGGATTAAGGGAAAGGGGCAGAAAAGAGAGAAGCCACAAGCAGCAATTTAGGTGAGAGTTTAAGTCAGGGCGAAATAGAACAAGAGAGTCATTCTGCATGCTGGCAGCAAGAGAACTGAGAACACTCTCCAGCCTCTTTAGAGGAATTATACAGTTTCCAGAAAGAAGTGATGAATAAGATCCATCTCCAGAGGTGGAGCTCATTTGGGTACCGCTCTGTAGATCTGTAACATGCTGGCTTTATTTTGGGTGTTTTCTGGTGCTCTCCATCAAGGGCTGAAATGCTAACATTCAAAGGCCAATTGTTTGATAGACCTTCCCAGAGTTTTAAAACTGCAAATATTAGGATTGCTTTTGTTGTTTCCATTTACTCTACTACACCACACTGGAAGTTGATTGAAATGATCAAAATGATAGAATAACAGAGTTGGAAGGGACCTTGGAGGCCTTCTAGTCCAACCCTCTGCTCAGGCAGGAGACCCTATACCATTTCAGACAAATGGTTATCCAAACTCTTCTTAAAAACTTCCAGTGTGGGAGCATTTACAACTTCTGGAGGCAAGTTCTTCCAATGATTAATTGTTCTAACTGTCAGGAAATTTCTCCTTAGTTCCAAGTTGCTTCTCTTCTTGATTAGTTTCCACCCATTGCTTCTTGTCCTATTTCAAGTGCTTTGGAAAATAGTTTGACTCCCTCTTCTTTGTGGCAGCCCTTGAGATATTGGAACACTGCTATCATGTCACCCCCGGTCCTTCTTTTCATCAAACTAGACATACCCAATTCCAGCAACCGTTCTTTATATGTTTTAGCTTCCAGTTCCCTAATCATCTTTGTTGCTCTTCTCTGCAATCTTTCTAGAGCCTCAATATCTTTTTTACATCATGGCAACCAAAACTGGATGATCCTCAAAAGTCATTTCCAAATTCATTAAATAAAGAGAAAATACAAAGGATGAAGTTAAGCTTTGTATGCCTGGCAAAACACTAAGAATTATATCTGTCTTCTGTAATAACAAGACAGGTTTTGTTCTCTTCACTAATCATTTCCCTTGTTCCCCTACCCAACACACCTTCAATGATATCAAAATTGGTGTATCTGAGGCACTTTTCTACCTGTATATTAAATGAATGAGAAGGAAATCATCAGAAATTCCAACAGTACTTCAGTGGACCACCTACTCCAGCAAAATGGGCTTCTTCAAGTATTGTTCAGAACGTAGCTGTTTGATTTCTAATAAGCTGTCCCTTACCAAAATTAATACTAACTGAAAGTTCCTTGATTTTTTGTGATGCAGCAAAAATTTATCTGGTGAGTGAGTCTTACTTTAGAGAAAATGTTTACGCCTTTAAAACCTTCTGTAGAAGATTTTCAGTGCCAGATGTGTAATGCTGTTTTATTACTGTTCAACAGTGCCACCTCCTGGTGGGAATGAAAAATGTTTTGCTCTCTTGGAAATAAAGTTGGTTCCTCTCTACCTTAACTGCAAGTATTTACGGTATATTCAGGTTACAGACTAACCTGAACAAATGTATTTGGAAATGTATTTGTTTATGCCTTTGGTGCTCTAATATATGCAAGTTGAATCTCACAATATAATCACTTCAGAGTTAAACAACTCAGTCACAAACCCTTAAATTAGAGTTATACCTACACAACAAATCTGTAGTACCTATTGTACCAATAAATATTGAATACGATTGAAAGCTTGGCATTGAAACAAACCAATCTCAGCCCTTGTTTGTGTTCAGTTTATTTTTCTGAGTTTAACTTTCAGGAAATAGGTACGGTATTTTATAGCCAAGCCTATTCAGCAATGGAAGCCATTTCATGAGAGCATATATGATACCCTCAGAATTTCAAGTCTCTATTAGATTTCCAAATCCCAAATGAGAGATCTCTACATAAGATCCACTAAAGAAGCTTTGCTCCATGCTGCGAAAACTGCTAGATTAACCATTAGAATAGCCAGAATATTGATGGTTCTGCAGAGTGTTCCGAAACTCTTTAGATAAGCTAAATGTTTTGCTTATCTCTAATTAACGATGCTCTTTTAGAACCTGGCAGCATCTTATTCCCTTATGTTTTTAATTACATATCTTTTCTGGGTAGGTTATTTCTCCCATAGACATAGTTGCCCACGTGTAAATTAGAACTTAGACTCTTAACAGATGTTCTATCCATTATATTCAATTTTTTTATACACTGGACTTTTTTGTTTGGTTTCATTTTAATAGTCACTGATAGCCAGTTTGGTCTAGTGGTTAAGGCACCAGCTAGGAACCAGAAGTCTGTGAGTTCTAGTCAAGGGTGGGTTTCTACCATTTTGGACCGGTTCACCCAAACCGGTTGTTAAAATAGCGCCAGTTCGGGCGAACCAGTTCCTCCGGTTTGAGTTTGGCCTGCCCACCCGCCCATGCACTATGCTGACCTTTATTTCTTCACTTTTGAAGCACAGCTGATCGGCACTGCAGCCTGGAATGCTGCGCCTCAGCTGTTTTTCAGCCCAGCGGCCTCAGTAAATTATAAGTTGCCGCGCGAGCAGCGCATGCAAAGCAAACCGGTTGTTAGACCGGTTGGAACCCAGCCCTGGTTCTAGTTCTGCTCTAGGCATGAAAGCCAGCTGGGTGACCTTGGGCCAGTCATTTTCTCTAAGTCCAACTCACCTCACAGAGTTGTTGTTAGGATTGTCTGCCACCTTGAGTTATTTATAAAAATAATAAAAGTGGGATAAATATAAATAAACCTATATTGTTAATATATATTATTAGGCTTTAGCTGTAACACATTATGCCAATTTCAATTTAAATATAACAGAATATAACATTTAATTAATGTTACATTTAATATAATAATATATTATACTTATTATATTTATATAATATAATAAATATCATATATCATATATATAATAAATATAATGTAAGATAATATATGATATATTATAAATATATAAATATTATATTATAAATTTCATCACATCCATGCATATTTCAAATTTTATTCTTTAATCATCTTCCTTTTTTAAAAAATATTCAATCCACTCCATCCTGCCACAAATTTCTTGCTCTTCACATTCTTCTCAACCAATTCACTCTTCCTTTGTATATTTGTTTTCTCATTTGACCTCTTTGTACAGCCAAACCACCTCAACATCCTTCCCCATACTAGTCACTCATGTCTGTATTCATTCCAAATTACTTCATCACTCTTCATTTTTGACCCTATTACTTTTTTGTTCTACCACAGACATTTAAGTGATCCATTCCCACTGCATTCAACTTTTGACTATCTCCCAACATGTCCAACTTAGAGTCCATATAACAAGTTGAGCACAAACATACTCAGTTACATACAGTAGCTATTTTTTGCTTCTTTTGATACACATTCAACTGTACAGTCATGAAAAACATTGCATAATTATAAGAAGTATCTACTCTATGTGGTCTTTTAGAGTCAACAATTACTTGATGGCATGTAATCAATCAATCAATCAATCAATGTTTATACTGATGATTTTATTTGTGCTCTTTAACATAGAGCTCCTGTTTTAACACAGAATCTTTTCCTCAATCTTCATCAAGAATCTGCCAGGTGGGGACCCTCTCGGATTCAAATTTCTGACAAATATTTCACCAGCAGGGATGCTCTAAGGTTGTTATTTTTCCCCGCCCCTTTCCTCCTGGGGCATCCAAATAAGAAAAATATCCAACTTTTACATATATATATATATATATAAAGAGAAACACGCTTTTACTAGTTTCGTTAGAGAAACAATGATGATACAGATATACAGAGAGAAACTAGAACAAATGTAAGCAACAGAAGAGCTCAGTGCATTGCCTCTCTCCATGTCCTAGCAGATTTCCTCAAAGCTAGCAGTTCATACACAACAGACAAAACAGTCTCCTTAAAGATATCTAAACTCCCTGCTTTCCTTTGCCAAAATCTCATGTAGCAATCCTCCTTACTATCTACGTCAAGGCTATTTAATCTCTCTTCGTGAGTAGGACCTTCTCCTTCTTGATCTCTCTGAATCTAGTCTGCTTTCTTCTTCTTCGCCCTTCAAGCCTCAGTTCCTAACTCAGTCAGTCCATGATTTTCTCATCAACAAAACTTCCAATCTTTCTCTACGATGCCAACCAATATTCCTAAGCCTCTAAGCACCTTCCAAGCTACCCTAGCTTATGGTCAGCTATAGGTAATGGCATCCCAGCTGGACAACTGGACAAGAAAGAAAAGTCTCAAGTTTTCTCCCTTTTACTTCTTGCTTTCTCATGAATAATCAAAGCTCTGTCAATTGGCCATCTCAGCAAGTTCCATCATCTTCAGTAACCATTTCTGGGTAAAGGTGAGTCTTTCTGCATTTGAACATATATTAATCTCACTGCAGTTATCATATATAAAAACAAAAAAGAGTCTGTCCACTTTTGAACATACATTAATCTTACTACAGTTATCATACATAAAAACAAAGCTGCCTCTCCATCAGTTGCAAAAGGAAAAGCTTTGATTTCAATTGTGTATTAGTCTTTAAAATTTTCTGAATTGGTATATGTATTTGCACCCAAAACTTCCTGGTTTTTTACACATCCACCACAATTCTGATTTTTTTTTTAAAGTTTGTGCTGCTGTCTAGCTTTGTGAATCTGGCAAACTCAGGAAACAAGAACCACTTGAACTTCTGGAAAGATCTTTATTGCTAGAAGGATAATGTAACAGAATCTTGAAAGCCTGTCAAAAGCAATTTTCCTGCTCAACTTGCACCTAGAATAATTAAGCTCTGAGTTTATTTCTCACACTTCCACCCACCCCTGGGCTGAGATATCTCTTTTGCAGCAATCCTTTTTCCTCTTCATTTCATCACAGGCATCTGGCAAACAATCTCCTAGCTCTCTCTTTTTTTAATTTCTAAGAAGATATACCTGCTGAGAGAAGACAGATATTGGGGTTTGAGACCCTGCAGACTATGAGTCTTGCAACCTGGGAATAAAATGAATATGCAGATTCTGAAGTTAGTGCATCCCTAGAATTACTGGAAAATATAATGGGGAAGCTAAATAAAGCAGCAGAAATTCCAGGCATTTACTTTGGGTGAATTGTAGAGGTTCTTGTTTGCTAAGCCTTGGTGGAAGAGCTCTCCATCAGCAATCGAAACCCTAATCATTAGACAAGTAGAGTAAGGAAGAGCATATTTCCATCTGATGAATGAATGAGTAAAATTTCCCCTTGTGCCAAAAACTATAAAGGCCAGCAGCTGTATTCCAATAGCAGCCTGGGTTTCCAGACTAGGTTTTCAGGGTGACAAGAATAATTAAATGTCAATGCTTATTCTTGATATATGAGATCCTCTTGAAGCCTCTGGAGTCTAAGAAATTTCCTGACATATAGCAATAGTAGCAATAGCATTAGATGTATATACCGCTTATCAGTGCTTTACAGCTCTCTCTAAGCAGTTACAGAATCAACATATTTAGCAATAGCAATAGCACTGTATTTATATACTGCCTATCAGGGCTTGCAACCCTCTCTAAGCAGTTTACAATGTC
>JANHJO010006284.1:31498-42575 GCA_032468235.1 Pseudoxyrhopus heterurus | reverse complement strand
TTCTTGCCACAGTTGTTAAGTGAATCCCTGCAGCTGTTATGTTAGTAACATGGTTGTTAAGTGAATCTGGCTTCCCCATTGACTTTGCTTGTCAGAAGCTTGCAACAGATGATCACATGATCTCGGGGCACTGCAACCATCATAAACACGAGTCAGTTGCTAAGCATCTGAATTCTGATCACATGACCATGGGGATGCTTCAATGGTCAAGAGGAAAATCAGTCAAAAGTCACTTTTTTCACTGCTGTTGTAGCTTTAAACAGTCCCTAAATGAGCTGTTGTAAATTGAAGAGTACCTGTACCATACAGTACAGTTAGCTCTTGCCAATAATTCTAAATATTTGGGGGTGGATTTTTTCCCCAATTTGTTTTGGGATAAAAACGCGAGAACAGACCATTTACCTGCCAAAGATTTTCTTGTAAACTATTTTGCTATGGATGTGTAGATAAAAATATGTGTTACTGTGCATACACACACCATTCAATTTAGCTAGCTAACTTTTTTAAGCTGGAAATATCTAGGTTACTAATGAAGCACACTGACTTTCTGAACTTAGCAGAGTACAAATTTTCTGTGTGTGTCCAAACAAGAAAACTATTATTTTATTTAGCCAGGTTTTTCCAGAGAACATTCTTCACTACTAGGCACATATGTGAGTCTCATCAATGAATTTAAAATATTGACTAAGTCCCTTGCTGCTATTATGGTTAGAGTTTTGGCATACTTAGCTTGTTATTTTGCCCAAATCTTACCTTCACCATCTTGCCTTCCAGCTAATATATCCGCACCGACCATGGTTCCTACGCCCAACAGACAAACAGCAACAGCAATGAAATGGATTAATTTATATCTTGCACGGAGGATGAACCATGATAAAGCCATCAGCACAGGAATCCCAAAACAGTCCAGGAGCTGCCATATGCAGAAAGAAAGAGATCTCCATCACAAAAAAAGAACGGGAAGTGGTCTTTTCTCATACAGATAGGAGATATTCAGGTATCTAACTGGTGTAAATCAGGTTAAACAGCCTAAATGGTCTTTACACGGTTAGTAGCAGCGACTGGTTGATCTTGGGTAGATCAGCCACAGCCAAACAGGATGATCCCTGGTTAACATCTCAATGAGAGACCACAAGGAAGTCCAAGGACTGAAATCTATGCTAGGAAAAAATTCTGGAAAGCAATCTTTGCAAACTGTTGCAGAGAAAGCTTAATGGTTGAACTCAACTCAAAGAGATCTTTTTAAATTGGCTTCAATGGAACACAGAGCTATATAAAGTAACTCTAAGGTCCTTCCAAAGCTGCCGATAAATTGAAAAATTAAAAAAAGGTGCTTTACACATGGACAGCCATGTTATTAGCTTTAAATTAGTGAAACATGTTTTCCTTACTCTAAATTTAAATTAAAGCCAAGTTCTGCTTTGTTTTGCCCCCCCCCCCCCATGCTAACTATATCTTTGTCCTGGCCAAGATCTAGTGCCTTAGTCAAACTTTTTGACAAAACTTTAACAACATATTAATAACAGCAACCAAAATATGCTACTTCATGAGGTTATCTTGAGTATATATTAAAATAAAAACTTGGCTACCACACAGCAGGAATCGAAGAGATTCTTCCTTGATCTTTGTAATTTAGCATCCATTTCCTCCTGATTTATTCCCAAATGTTCATACCATGAGAAGTACTGTGATGTAGTGGTTAAGGTGTTAGATTAGGACTAGTAAATCCCAGGTTCAAGACTATCTTCAGCCATGGGAATTAATTGGATAACTTTGAACCGACACTCTCAGTTCAACCTTCCTCACAAGATTGTTGCTGTGCAGTTAAAAAGGGGAAATTCTGAGCTCCGGAGGAAAAAAGCAAGATATACATTTAACAAATAAGTATTATAGACCAGTGTTTCTCAATCGTAACACACATTTAAGATATGTGGACTTCAACTGAACTTCATGCTGGCTGGAGAATTCTGGGAGTTGAAGTCCACATCTCTTAAACTTGCTACAGAAACACTGTTACAGACCTTCTAGTTAACAATGGATCGTTTGTTCCAATGTTATGGTGAGGCTAAGAAAATTTTAAAAACTAATCTCTTAAACTTTAAATAAGGCCCAAAGAAGAACTTTGTACTAGAATTCTAGGATTTTATCCAGATTTCCTCAGAAGGAGGCACCACTTAACACAAGGAAGCTGACTGCCAAGATCACCACACTTGGTCTTAGCAGATGGGAAATAGCAACTGGGTTCCTACTTGTAGCAGGCTCAAAAGAAAGAAAAAAATATCAGCAAAACAGTTTTTCAAACTAAAATCAGTCTGAAAACAAAGCAGACAGCATTGGTTTTTCTTATCGAAAACAAGCAGCTAGATCACTCTTGTGGAGAGGAAATTTCCAGTTGAGAATGTTTTGTTAAGTCATGCTACCAAAATAAATACTTCGGGTTTTTAAAAAAAACTGCAACTTTGCCAAAGTGATTTCCAAAGTATCTGTGGGTCATCAGTAGGCTGAGGAGACCTTGAGAGTTTCTCTTGATTTATGGATAGAAATATTGCTCTCCAAACACCAACTGAATTATAACATCGATATGTCCCCAGGTGCTTAGAAAAGGAATAGTTAAGCAAGTTAATCAATAGTCTAAATTTGAGATTGGGGTATATTTAATGTTTATTACTCAACAACAACATCCTTAATCAATCCACTGCAGGATGAAGACCTCTTTGCTGAAGGTTGTGGACTGTAATCTTCCACTTCGATCTAATGCAAGTTGGTAGACAGATATCTTTGATTTCCCAGTTTAGGGCTGAGACAGATTGATCCAAAGTCACCTAGCCAGCTTTTATGCCTAAGAGAGGATTCAAACAACAATCTCCAAGCTTCTAGTCCATTACCTTTTTAAGCTTCTAGTCCATTACCTTTAACCGCTTCCACAAACTAGCTCTGATTTCTTAATATTACAGAGCAAAATGTTGGATTGTCAGGCTGGGAAGAGAGTTCCTTCCACCAAAACTTCCCTTCTTTTCTGAGAATTTGCAACTGAATAAAAATAATGCTTCTTTTCAATTCAGTCCTAATTTTAGACCAATAGAAATTTCCCTGCTTCAGTAGCATCAATACAAATATATGTATTATCAAAATGATCTCTTTATATAGAAAAAAAAACCCACTGGTGAAACATCAAAAATATCCTGTCAGCAAGAAAATGATTGCATCTAGTAGACTGCAGACTAAAACTATGTTTGCATTTATGGACAAAGTTGAGAATCCATTCACTGTTAAACTGTGATTTCAATTGCGCAATCCACCTCAGCAGCAGTGCCTCAGACATAACAAAGGGCACAAAAGTACAATGTTTTACTTTGCAAAGAAGCTGATATAATTCAAGGCTATGTGAAGGAACTCTCAGATAGCATGCTGTGATCTTCCATTAATGGCTTTTCTTTGCCTGAGGGCTTTTAACAGCTTAAAAATCAGGGGTCAATTTGAGCATTAAAACACATTTTAGGGAGCATATAAAACGAGGTCATTGTACACTTTGGTGCAGCAATGTGGGGTAACTTTGCTGTTTGAATTCAGGAGCTACATGGAGAGGGTCAGTGCTGTATTTTAACAGCCATTTCTATCCTAAAACAGATAGAATCAGCATTCTGATAGGACCCGTGGTGGTTGTAGTGGTTAGAATGCAGTATTGCAGGCTAACTCTGCCGATTGCCAGCAGTTCGATCCTGACCAGTTCAAGGTTGACTCAGCCTTCCATCCTTCCAAGGTCAGTAAAATGAGGACCCAGATTGTTGGGTCTCTGTAAACTAATTAAAACAAAGGTGGGATACTATGGTCCCTTTTTGACTTGTCGACTTCAACTTACAGAATTCCTGAGCCAGCATGGCTGGCTCAGGAATTCTGGGAGTTGAAGTCCACAAGTCATAAAGGGGGCACAATTCCTCACCCCTGGCTTAAAGAGTGCTGTAAAGCACTATGAAGCAGTATGTAAGTCGAAATGCTATTGCTAATGCTATTCTCCTACCAATTTATTGTACGATATTGAAATTATATTTCAGTAAACCCAAGGTGGCATAACTGGTTTTTTCCCCACCATTACTGCATTCTTGCACCAACCCTATAAAACATAGAGATCGTCTCAAGATCATCCAATGCATTTCATGACTGAAGTTAGGATCTAATTTGGATTACTCTACTATGTTGTTGTTTTTAGTTGTGAAGTCGTGTTCGACCCATCACGACCCCATGGACAACGTTCCTCCAGGCCTTCCTGTCCTCTACCATCCCCTGGAGTCCATTCAAGCTTGCACCGACTACTTTAGTGACTCCATCCAGCCACCTCATTCTCTGTCAGCCCCTTCTTCTTTTGCCCTTAATCGCTCCCAGCCTTAGGCTCTTCTCCAGGGAGTCCTTCCTTCTCATGAGGTGACCAAAGTATTTCAGTTTCATCTTCAGGATCTGATAACAAAGGTAGTGATTAGCGATTTGCCTCACTCACAGGAAGAGCTGAAGGCACAAGGCAGATGTTGAATCAGATGTTCTGATTAATCATGAAATGGTCTTTGAGTTGGCATTTAAAGGTTCATTTGGAGTTACTAAAGCCTATTTATTATCATCACAACTAACAATTTTAGAAAGTTAGCAAGGTATCCTCCTGAACATCTTCTAATTCAATACAAGATGCAATGGATAAAGCATTGGATAAAGCTTAAAATGTATAGACTGATTATAAAACAAAGACATAGAATGCTATATTGGTTGCAGTATTTTATTTTTGCAAATTGCTAAGTAAGTGGATGATACTAAAGATCAGGTTGGCTGAATAACATTTCTATAAATCATGAACCAGATTTTAATATCATGTCTAAATGATAGCAAATTATTATGGTCTGATCTGATTTATGTTTTCCTACTGGTAGTTTGAATTTATACAAATGTTTATGCAAAGTTTATTAGAGTGCAGATTTCTTTTTAAGAACATAATACTGCTGCCATGAAGCACCACATAAGTCCAATAAATAAATAATTAAATACGAGTCTTTTTTTTTTTTCCTTTTGCAGATGTCCTCAAGGAACTGGTCCTGTTAAGCCCTCATGATTTTCTGCACACTTTAGTTCCTTTTCTCCAGCACAACCATTGCACATACCATCACAGCAACATACCAAGTATGTCTATTCAGATGACAAGGCTATTTATACTTGTACATAGAAATATTAATTTATAATATAATAAAATTGTTTTTAGATTTACTTTGAGGCAGGAAGTAGTTTGAGAGGTGATAGGAAATTCAATTAACTGAAAATAATATGACCAATCTAATTAACCTGAGGCATTCAATTATTGACAGATGTTTTAAGCTTATTACTCTTAGATTGCTCTTGCAAAGTACTCTCCTCAATCAGAAAAATATATTTTAGGCAACCTAGAGTGAACTGCAAATTGTCAAGGCATTGTTTCTGGATGCCAAAATCACCAAACTATTTAAATAAATAAATAGAGAAAGAGAGGGAGATAGTCCCCTGATACAGAGTGGTCATCCCTTCTTTTTCCTAAACAGTTAAAATTCGAAGGCGAGCTCAAATAATAGTGGAAAGCCGATGGGAACCCAGCAGGAAGTCAGAATTTGCGATCACATGCAGCTCTTGCTTAATGATGGCAACTGGGAATGCTCATGTTGGTGCTATGTGGGATGATCACATGACATCATGATTTACAATTGCACTGCTTAACAATGGAATTTCTGGTCCAAATTGCCATTATAAACTGCGACTAATTATAGTTTTTCCATTTTTAGTGAAAAGGGGAATAGGGATAGAATGAGGCTGGAACTCAGCAAGATAATATGTAGTGTTGCCTTGGAATGAAATGAGTTTTAATTGAGGTTGTTTGTGGGGGTGGGTGGTGTTGCTGTTTTTATTGTCCTATGAACTAGCCAGGTTTAGGGTTAGAGTTAAGTTAGGGTTATAATATGGAAAGCTCTATCAGTCTTTTTAAAATAAATAAAAATAAATAACACTTGATCTGGAACTTTCTTTAGAATGGTCTAGGTGTGTGTCATTCAGAAAGATAAGTATTCTCAGCATATGTTCACCTGTTTTATCGATTTTAAATGTTTCCACATCAAGCACAAAAGGAATTGATGCTCAGCAAATGGAATCTTGCACTCAAAATCCTAATTACTAGATTAGAATCCATGAAATTGAAGCATTCCCTATAGAAAATCTGTCCTAGCAGCAGCTACATTTACATAGATCTGCTATTTTCCTCTGTCCACATACAGATTTGAATGCAAGTGCCAAGGCCTCAAATCTCCTGTGAAGTATACTCTGCCATTATATCACACGTGTTTTTTCTCCCTGGAATAACTGTAGAGGCTTTGATGGCTGCTGAGAAGGAAGGATCTATATTATATACATATTAACAAGATACCAGCCACTACAGCTACCCTTTCCTAAGCTTGTAGGATTCTTTAGCCTAGCATAGCCTGGACAGGGTGGCTCTACTCAGGGTAACTCACGCCTTTATATCCTCTCATTTAGACTACCATAACACACAGTATACGGGGTTGCCCCTGAAAAGTGTTTAGAAACTTCAGCTGGTGCAGAATGCAACTACGCGGGTAATAAAGAGTACTATTCTGCTCCTTATTCTAAGCTAGCTAGAGAACCTAAACATAATAATAAAATCTCTGGGTGCACATCATTGTCTCTGCTATAGAAACAATATAAGAAAAAGAAGAAAAAAGGGCAGAGAAAACTTGGGGGTTAAATTTCTACTTGTGTGCCAGGCATAAAACAATATTACTTCAAAGCTTTAAAGAGGAAAATAATAACTATTGTTTGATTCTGGCTGCCTCTTAGGTACCATGAAGTAGCAGGGTTCATCCTCTAGGTCAGGGTTGTCAAACTCACGGGGTGGCTATGTCATGGGCTGGCCTTCCCCACATCCGGTTTAGCGAAGGGGAAAAAAGTCACAATACGTCACTTGACACTGAGTTTCACACCCCTGATCTAGGGTAAAAAGCTGGAAATTGCCTTTTGTCTTTTCCCTGCCTTTTGCTATATGATCCTCAGTCATACCTTATCTATATATAAAAGGATGTGGGTGCATATGTAAGTTCCATATAGACTCTTGAACGGCTCGACCAATTTCAACCAAACTTGGTACACAGATAATTTAACCTCCGGGAACAAACACTGTGAGGTAAGACAGCCCTAGCACTCCTCGGGGGTTTGTGTCCCCTAAAAATAGTGCTGAGAGACCAGTGTCAGACCCATAGAGCTACGGGCCCATAGAGCTATTCACTTGCGATGCTGTGCGACAGACCAGCATCAGGCCCATGGAGCTACGGGCCAATAGAGCTACTCCATCTAGATACAGCACTCCGATAAATAAATACCCACACGAAGCTGGGTTATCGGCTAGTTCAGAATAAATGTTGATTGTTTCAACCTGTCTGACATGAGGAGATGGGAAGGGACTCCTCTTATAGCAGTGGCAATTACATTTCCATGGAGATTAGCTGTATTAGCAGCAGCCAAACGTAAAGAGTAGACCATGAAGTTAATTATTTTATGTCCATCTATGTATTTGATATTATATTACTTTAAATAAAATAACAGTGGTAAGTTAGTTTTATAAGCAACAAAACATAATGGGTAATATACTGGTACCTATTTGCTTTTTAAACTTTAAGTTTACTATTTATTCCTGTCTACGTTTTCTATTTATCTACGCAAAAAACAATTTTTTAAAAAAAATATATGATTAAAATTATCTTTTTTAGGGAGCAGAGAATCAGGATGGCTACTCCTTATAAAAAGGAAATTTACACATTTGGTTAATGCCTCTTCTTTTTCCTTTCCACTACAGTGTCTCTTGGTCCTTATTTCCCATGCCGTGAAAATCTGAAGTTGATAGGAGGCAAAAGTAATATCCGCCCACCTCGCCCTGAACTTAATATGTGCCTTTTGCCTACGATGGTAGAAGCTAACAAGGTATTTATTTATTTACTGAACCTATATGCCATCCATCTTGACGAAGCGACTCTGGGTGACTTACAAATATTTAATTAAAATGCACTACAAACATTAAAACAATAAATAAGGATCTTAATTTAAAATTCAATTAAAACACAATATCTATCAGGAAAGTAAATGTTTCCTTTATGTAACATTTGATCAATCAAGGGTATGCCTTGATTGTTGAGTCTTAAGAATAATTGTCATGTGGTTGTTGGTGAAGAGAACTGCACTGCTGAATGTATTTGGTTTAATTAATTGTATTCATTGGCTTAATTTATCACACATATAACAAAATTCCAATGGCAGCTTTATTATAGTAGTTTTCATAAGACAGAAAGAAGAAAAATGCCTCTACTTGTTGCTCACATCTTTGATCCCAAAAAATCCCTACAAATACTTTGGGTCCAGATATGTTCACTCTTTAAGTGAGAGTGGGAAAGTGGGAAATAAGAAAACAAGTGCATTCTTTTTAAAATCTTAGGTTTCCTACATGTTTGTGTAAGTTTTAATAATCCCTAGAATTCCCAAGTTCTGTAGCAAATAATTTCTGAACCAAGTTCTGTAGTTTTTTAGCAAGAGTTTATCATACTCCTTTGGAAATAGTTCATTTTTCATATTTAGATATTATACTTTTCATGTTTTTATTTTGTAAACAGAATTTTCCTTAAATCTTCAGGGTAAAGATGAGGTTTATGACCGTATGCTACTAGATTACTTTTTTTCATACCACCAGTTCATCCATCTCTTATGCCGAGTTGCCATCAACTGTGAGAAATTCACAGAAACCTTAGTGAAAATGAGTAAGTATGAATTTGTAGCATGTCTAAAAGATTCGTTTAACAAGCACATTAGTTCAGAGTTGGTCAACGTTTTTGGCTTTGTGGACCAATGGTGGAAGGGGATAGTTATGTGTGAGCATTTGGCATGCGCACATGCATAGCTCCATTTGCACAAGTGTCGTGAACATGCACCTGCTCACTTAAATGGAACGCATATGCTTGCCCGTTGCTCGAGCAAATGAGGATGTGTGCTTCAGCCATTTATGTGGTCCGGTTGCAAACCTCTCACGACCCACTAGTGGGCCTTGGCCCACAGATTGGGGACCCCTGCATTAGTTGACAAGACCTGTTCTTTAGAGCATAGGCTAGTGTATAACGGGCCTTGTGTATGTGGAAGAGTAAATTGCAACATCAGAATTAATAAGTATTTAATTAGATTATATTAATTAATAAAATTGGATTATATAATTAATAAAATAGATTACATTAATGAATATAATCTGAGCGGTGGCTCAGTGGTTAGAATGCAGTATTGCAGGCTACTTCTGCTGCTCACCAGCTGCCAGCAGTTTGGCACTTCGGGTCTCACCGGCTCAAGATTGACTCCGCCTTCCATCCTTCCGAGGTTGGTAAAATGAGGACCCAGATTGTTGGGGGCAATATTCTGACTCTGTAAACCACTTAAAGAGGGCTGGAAAGCACTGTGAAGCAGTATATAAGTCTAAGTGCTATTGCTATATTTTCTCTTTTATAAAAATTACATGAAGAATTGCTTTATCCAGTTTTCCAACTGATTTACTAAAATGACAAGTTGGGATTAAACGAATTAATATCTACAGTATCTTTTTAGTAGAAGCCTGTGTGTAAATTCAAAGATGCAGAATTTTATTTAAATTGTATTACATTGCTACCTAACTGTAGAATAAACTAGAAAAACAGGGTAATTATTTACACATTTATCTAAGAATAAAACATGATAAACAGTGAATTTGAGTATATTTATATTTAAATTATTTCTATTAAACATGATGCCTAGTTTTCTTTGTAACTGTTAAAAGAGTTAAACAACTGTATTTCTGGCATATCTATATCTTTATAATATTAAGAACTTAATTGCATTTTTATTTTTAAAATGTAGGTGTTCTTGTTGCATATGAAGGCTTACCGCTTCATCTAGCTTTGTTTCCCAAACTTTGGACTGAGCTTTGTCAAAGTCAGGTAAAATTAATTTATCTCTGAAAGGGATGCTTTTATTTAACAAGTAAAGATGTGTGTTTGATCATCAATCAATGACAGATGATGAATGGAGAAAGTCCTACCTTCAACTCATGGCATTATACAGGCTTTCTCTTGCCACAGACTTAGGCTTTTTTCTAAAAGTTGCTGAGATTCTAATAACTCCAAATGTAATAGTTTATTGTGGGCAGCACAGTAGAGGTTGATTTTAATCAATTTATTATTTTATTAATAAAGGACAGGCTGAAAGATACTAAGGAATTGTTACAGACTGGTTCTCTTAGAAAATTCTGACTTCAGTTCCAATGAATGACTTATATGTAACATCTCTGTGTAATGAACTGAAATCACACATCCACAATGGATATGTGACATACTAATTCTGAAGCTCTGATCTCCTTCCTCTTTTCAGTCTTCCATGTCAAAGAATTGCATCAAGCTCCTGTGTGAAGATCCTGTGTTTGCAGAGTATATTAAATGCATCCTAATGGATGAGAGGACATTTCTTAACAACAACATTGTTTACACTTTCTTAACTCATTTCCTTCTCAAGGTATGAAAAATAGTTATGTCTAACTCAGAGCTTCGATATAGATTGGTTTTCCACAGACACTCTCTTTCTTTCAAATTCCACATCCGTAGTTTGATTTACAGTAGGAAATAGTGCTATGATGAGATCATTTCACCAAATTGCAATTTAAGTTTCAGGATCCCTTCTTTTATAGGTACAAGGACAAGTGTTTTCTGAAGCAAATTGTGCTGGAATAATCAATAATCTGATTACAAATTTGATCAACCAGTATCAGAATCTCGAATCAGAATTTGCCAATCAGCGAGTTGAAATTTTTAAAGCAAGTTCCACTTTAAATGGGGTAAATAAACTTTATTTTCTCTTCAAATGTTGTATTGATTTATGTAAAGCATTTTTCTTTCTATTCCTCAGATGAAAACATTCAAAATGACAATCCTACAATCACAGGAATGTGTGTGTGTGTGTTTCATACATACATACGTGTGTGTGTGTGTATATATATATATGAAAC
>JANHJO010006283.1:26816-44064 GCA_032468235.1 Pseudoxyrhopus heterurus | reverse complement strand
GGTTGTCCACTTTGGCACCCTTTTTGGGGGTGTTCGGGAGTGTTTAGGTGTTGGTGACCCTGACAGTGACCATCTGATTACGGAACCAGTGACCATCTGACTCTACCAAGTTTGGGAGAGTTTGGTGCAGGGATGAGGGTTTGTATAGAGCACATTCAAACACACATCCCTCCCCGGACTTCTCTTTTATAGATATAAGATACAATAGTGTATTATGGAAGGAAGGAAGAAAATGCAGAAATAGAAATGTCCACATCCCTTCTCCAACTTTTGGCTTTAAAGTCTCTCCACATTTGTATTGATTATTTTTAACGTAGATTTAACAAATACCAACTGGACTTCTTTTCTAAGTAGAGATTTTTCACCTTTTTTAAAGGATTATCTGGTTCAGCTTCTAGACTCCATCAGTCATCAACAGTTTCATCATATTCAACGCTTCGAAGGGATGCTTCCAAGGTAAAATATGTTTAATTAGGTTGCCATTTGTTTTGAACAACACTTTAGTAGTGTCATTTTGCTTTAGCATTTGATAATCCTTTGGAGTTTAAAATTATTCACCTACAAGGGTCATTCAGATGATGAGTACTTTAAGGTTGTTGGCCTACCACATTTACAGATTTTTATAGGGCTGGGGATCTGGACACTGTTGCTTCCCATTTGAAATTTCTCCATATTTTCCCATTGCTTCTTCCCTTTCTATTTGAAAAATTAAGGAGGGAAAAACAGAATTTCTGTCTATTATCAAGATAAGTTTGTGAATATAGATCTCACTTTAGGTTAGTTTAGTTGTTACAGTTCCTGTAACATAATTCTTAATTGTGTGTTCTCCTTCTGAAAAATTAGGTACTTGCACATCATCCAAAGTATGTCCATTGTCCTGAAGAAAATTTTTCTATGTTATTTGCTTCCTCCTAGAAATTTAATCAGATATTTTTCCAAACTATACATTTTCCAAACAAAAGTTTGTGAAGTATATATACTGGTTTTTTGGACAGTTTACATTGAAAGAAAACAGTGAAAGAATAGTTCTGTCATCTTCAGCCTCTTAAGCTAACATAGTTGTAGATCAATATTGTCCACAGTAAGTTAATTAAAAAGTAAGTAGTTTGGAGTTATACTAAAACTTTTTTTTTAATTGTCATTAAAAACATGTTCTGTGTCATTTTCAAGGAGAGACCAAAGAGTGCCTTGGAACGTTTATACTCTGGAGATCCCCAAAGAGGAAAAATGAGTGCTGAAGAACAATTAGAAAGAATGAAGCGACATCAAAAGGCAATCGTTCGTGAACGCAAAAGAACTCTTGGTCAAGGAGAAAGGCATTCGGTTTCATCACGACCATTCATCCAGCCTGGTTCTGCAGACATAGGCTCAGTATGTTAGACATGCCTTAACAGGACTAGATAAAACAAAATGATCTGTAGCTTCTCTAGTAAGCACTTTTATTTGAGAGTGCATGTCACCTTGTATTATTTAATTATATAATGATGGTATTTCGGTAGATAGGGTGTTCATAACAAAAAATGGCTTCTGGCTATAAATATTGACAATTTCACATAGGAAATAGGAAATAAATTGGCATAAGAAAAGTACAGTGAGAAAGAAAATATATATTACAATGTAGATAATAAATTGGTTTAATCATTTTTTTTCTTACAAGGTTATGAAAGTAGAATACTTTTTTTCTGATTGCACCATAAATGAATGAGCCCAGTAGACAATATTAGCACAATTAAAAAATATAGTATCTATGGTTATGTTAAATAAGGACTTCATAGGTTATCATTTTAAGTTTTCAGAAATGTTATATGTTAACTATTAAACATAGGAACAAATCTAATGATTTCATATAGTTGCTAATGATCATTTATGTCTAAGGTGTGAACAATAATCTAGAAAGGCTCTACATTCAATTAGGAAAATAATTCCAAGTTAAATATAAACTGACAATTATTCATGATTGTCAATTAAGCAAATAATCATTCCCACTGCAATCATTGATATTTTACATACCCAATAAATATATTTATAATAAAGAATATTCCATCAATACTAATATAATTCATTTAAAAGAAATAGCTGTAATCCATAGACATGATCTATTTATTCAGAAGAGACAGTTCAATTTAAAATTACTGGGGCTGCTTTTTTTAATTGCCAAATAAAGGGTGTTTTGTTAGTCTTAGAAATGGCCACTGTCAGTGAATGAAGGTGCCAGTTTCACTCAATTATCAAACTTTGGATAGCAAAATTTAGGATTAGATTACCAAGATGTTTTCCTAAATAAAGGAATGAGCTCAGATAAATTCAGTGGGATTAGTTGCCTGTACTGTCCTCAAATCACAGCACGTCTCCATTTTTTATAATTTGGAGTTACAGAAAATAAACTCAATTTAAAATTGAAATAAAGCAATCCAGTTATAATCATAAATGAAACATTATTGCAAAAATGTAAGTTTTACTTTTTAAAGATAGCCCTAGGAGTTTAAAATATAATAGATCATGTTTTTTAGGATTATGAAAACAATTGGAGGTAGCTGTATTAGGCTATTACTGCAAAAGCAACAAAAACTTTCAGATTTATTATGATAAGCTTTTGGGGGTTAAAGGAGGGTCCATTAAATACATAATCATCTAAGAATCAAGCTAAATAATGAGAATGTATTCAATGATCAAGTATAAGAATGTATCCAATATATCAGATTTTGATTATTTACATAAGAGATGCATGATAGAAAGAAATCAGGATCTGATCATTCCAATAGTGCCCTGTCATAATACATCTAATTCTGGGTATGGGCACACATGCATGCATACACACAGGTACAAAATTGAGGTTAGTTTGGCGCTAATAAACAACTTCTGAATATATTTTTTTAAGAAATCAAACAACTCTGTGGAAGTGCATATGGCTTATCTTCTGCCCTTTAGATATAGTTATATGGATAAATAATGGCTCACATTGTATGTTTCCATGATATTAGGAATATTATCCATGATAATCTCAGAATCTCTGTTGTGCCCCATCTTCAAAGAAAACCTTTCCTTTTGGCTGTAAGAAAGTCATTTTATATCCGTGGTTCTTGCTTGTAAGATAGTTCCATTCCCTGTTTTAAGTAAGATCAAACTCAGAACGTTATATCACGAACAACAGAGTTTCAATGTCTCTCACTTTTTATTGATACATAATCAGCCTAAATCAAACCACTGCAGTTGAAAACCTTTTCATTGAATGTTGTAAACCTGTTGCAACTTTAAGACCTGTGGACTTTAACTCCCAGAATTGGCTGGGAGATTTCTGGGAGTTGAAGTCCACAAGTCTTACAGTTGCCAAGGTTAGACATCCCTGTTGTAGACATAGTCTGCCTTGCTGGTCCAATAGGGGACGTACAGTAGATAGATGTCTATTTCCCAAGAGAAAATGTCAAATAGTCATTTTGACAGCTTCCATGCCTTGTCACCTTGTAGGGGAGATAGGCAATATAAAAATTTAATGATAAATAAATAAAATGCCTATAAGTGTGGGCTAGATTCTGAGTCTGCTCAATTCTAGTGTAGCCTCTTAACCCCAATACCTTACTGGCTCCCATTCATCCATAGCCTACTTAAAAGTCCGACACTTTGAACAGGGGAAAAACTTAACTGGTCTCATCCTTTTTTAAAAAGCAAATAATGTTATTCTTTTCCCTCACTATTTGTAAGATAGGTCATGATCCGTGAAAGTTAGTCTTCAAAGTGCCACAGGACTTTTTCTTATTTAGGGTTTTCAAAACTGAGGGTTTATGCAATCACTGTTTTATCTTTTCCTTTTGACACACTAGAATTATTTATGCTCATCGCCTGCCTAATTCATTGCACAAGGTCTCTTGCTTTTAAAGTCACTCATCCTACATAATGGTTTTTTTAAAGTTTCTAATTATTTAAAACTATTTCTAACTAAACTCAGTTTCTGCCAGGCTTAATTGCATTTTAGTATCCTTTTTGTTAAATTTCTAATTTTGTTGGCGGTTATTGACTTTTCACCTTTGTGTTCTCATTTTAAATAGCTGTTTGGTTGCATTAATTTATAAGGCATTCATGAGCCATTAACGTAATAATGTAAACACTTAAAGGAAACTGGTGCATTCAGATATTTACCTTTGCAGTTATATTTTTTTTAAGAAATAGTATTAAAACATAAGGAAAAAATAAAGCCCTGCCATATCACATATTTAAGTAGCAGAATTTGAACCTGATTTTTTTTAAAAAAAACATGGCTCTCAAATTTATAATAATTTCTAATGCAAACATTTCATAATATTTTAACAATTGAAATAATGTAGCATATTTTCATACCATGTTGGTCTTCATTTTTGCTGTAAAAATAAAAAATAGCACAGCCCAGGAAGAAACAAATCATTTACCCAAAGGGCTCCAGTGCACAAAATGTAATGTTTGAAAGCACAATTTACAGCACTACAATAATTTAGAAACCAAAATGGTAAAAATGAAATATGTAATTAGATTGCACAGTTTGTAATGTTACATAAATTGTATGTGTAAATCTACTTTTAATACAGTGCACTGATATTTTTTTAAAAGATCAATTTTTAAATGTAGTATGACATTAAAATATTGAGCAGACTACTTGGATTGTCATTTGATTTTGATGTAAAGGACTCCGTATCAAGAACAATAAAAATGCTTCTTAATATTGAATTCATGTATTTCTTCTCGTATAACACGTAGATTAATATTGCCTTATATTACATTTATGGATGCAATCAGGCCTGGCTTGAATATTGAGTAAGCGTTTGGTTACACTGTGTGCTTTATTTGTGGAAATGATTGACTTTTATGGCAGAAATCCCGCCATTTTTAAAGTCTGTAATTTTTATTTGTTTGTGCAGTTACCTTCAAATTAAGTAGATGCTCCTATTCCTAACAAATACAAATGTAGGTATGTTTTGAGTGAAAAATCAAGAGCTTGTGCATGAATAATATATTTTCCCCAAAAAATATCTTAGACTTGTTCTACAAAGTTGTTGCCCAGAGTAAATGGGAGAAGATAACCTCCACTGGATCTCTTGTGTTTTCTGCACTGTTCTAGGATAAAAACTCTCTATACCCTAACAGAGATTTATGTGAGCTACAGAAGAAAGGAGGAAACAGTCAAAATAAATTCCCCTTTTTTCATCCAGTGGAGAAATCCTGAGTGGAATCGTGTCCTTGGATATTCAAGATACAAACAGTGTTGAACAAAAAAGTTGGGAGCAGAGGTCTGGGATCTGGTCTTCTATTGTGCAAATAAACACTTTATACAGTAACACACTTTAATGTGATCACTGAAATAGGAATATTCATGTGGTTTGAGTGCTACACCCTTTATGACAAGTGGGACAGAACATCTAAGTAAGATAAAATAACCTTTATTGTCATTTTTTTTACTGTGAGCACATTGGCCCACATTAAAAATGAAATTCTGTTGCCTGTTCTCAAAAGAAAGTCTATATCTACCCATACCCTTACATAACACAGACACACACAGACTCACAGACACACACATATCTACACCCATCTATACATATAAGTAATATGCTACTGAATGAGAAGATAAATGATCCAATTATAACAGGCTACGATCCCAAGAGCTACTATGCACTTTCTACTGCAAGGGTGTCAAACTCGATTTCATTGAGGGCCGCATCACGGTTGTGTTTGACCTCAGGGGGCTGGAGTGGGTGTGGCCAGGGTAGGTGTGGCCATGATGGGCATGGCCAGCTCAATGTCACTCGTGTCAGGGGCACCAGTGGTGGCCAAGGGCCAAGCCAGGACTTCCCTGAGACCCTCTCTTTCATTATAATCTTCCTTCCTTCCTTCTTTCCTTCTTTCTTTTTCCTTCCGTATTCATTCATTCTTCTTCCTTCCACTCTTTTCCTATTTTTCCTTCCTTGCTGTCTTCCCATCTTTCCTTTTTTTTCTTTGTCTTTCCTCTTTCCCTTTCTCCTTTCCTGTCCCTTCTTGCATGATCAAATGCAAAAGGGGAAACATTTCTTCTTATGTTTTGTTTTTAGTTTGTTTTGTTAGTCCTCTGCCAGTGAAAACAGAGCTTGGGGGGCCGTGTGTGGTCTCCCAGGCCCCATGTTTGGCCACAATGGCCTCCTGCAGCCCCATTTTTGCTGGCAGAGGCTGCAGGAGGCCATCACAGCCAAAAATAGGGCCCTCGAGCTCTGTTTTTACTAGCAGAGGCACCGCAGGCCAGATCTAAGCAGCCTGTGGGCTGGATCCAGCCAGCAGGCCTTGAGTTTGACACTCTTGTTCTACTGCAAGATTATATTTTCTTTTTCTTTGGAACAAAAGGGGTCTATTTGTTGTCTTATAAGCATTCTGAAACATACCTCTTTTGAAGTTCTCATGATAAAAGCCTTGTTTGAACAAAACAGTGTCCAGACATCCAGCCTCATAGGGCATATTTTCTGTGATCTATGGATTGAAATAATGCAGCTGAATGGGAAAATACATTTATCACATGTGCACATTTATAAGTCACAAATCCCTCATATTTCATTCAGGTTTTCGTGTATGTTATAGACAAGGATAGCCCTGAAATATTTGTAAATAAATGAAATACTTTATTACTGTATGAGTGTTGTACTGTTAGCATATCTTAGTTGGAGGAATGCTTTGTAGGACACCTGAAAATTAGGCTATTCTGATAAAAAGGAGGAAGCAATGAATACATTTAATGTATATTATTTATGGTAATTCTGAACGTTATTTCTATCATATTTTGAAAGTATTCAGTGACTCTGAAAGCAAGTTTACATTGTGCTAAACTTCTACCTCTCTTGAAAAAGCTAAAAAATATTTCTAGATTATCATGGAGTGCTTGTAAATAGTAAGAAACATAAAAGATAGTGATCTATATTATTTGATTTTTGTAGGTAGATAGTTTTCTAAACCACATCATATCTGAAGTAAAAATACAATCCAAAATACTGGTTTGAAATGTTGATGGGCTTCATAATTTTTGTAAGTCATTTGATAGAATAACAACAATTCTGAGATGGTTGGCTTGTGTGAGTTACAGGCTTTCTACAACCTTTGACCAGCAGTTATTTAATTAGTCCTTTTTTAATGAGTCTTTGCAAGAAAGCTCTTACTTCCTAGTTTTAACTGGAAACTTTCCAATTCTAATTTTATTAGACCTTAGTTTTAGCTAAGTTTGTTTTGTTGTCCAGAGGAAATTGATTCTAATTTTGTTGTTTGAGACTCTTGATTCATTCCCTTCTATCATAGGAAACCAGACCGTTTTTCTTCCTTTTTAATTTTTTTTTAAAAAAATAGAGTTTAAAAGAATACAAAAAGAAAATTCTAAACAAAAAACATAAACAAAAAGTAAAGGATAAAAAGTGCATATGAGTTCCAATTCTACATTGAACGTTGTGTGCTCTAGATGCATCATGGTATCCAACATCTTCTTAATAATTACATTCTTATTTCATCTGTATCAATATCATTCATTGTTAGCATACTGTCATACTACAGTCCAGTGACATAACATTGTTATAAGCATTCATTATAATTATCCACATTCTCTAATCTCTATATCTGTCTGCTAACCAATTGTAAAAAAGTTCCCAAATTTGAAAGTGTTCTTCATCTTTTTCTTTAATTTTTAAAGTTAATCTAACCATCTCCGCACAGTCCAATATTTTCTTTATTATCTGTGCCTCTGTAGGGATTCCATCGCATTTCTAACACTGTGAGTACGCTATCCTAGCTGCCGTCAGCACATGCAATATCAAATACGTAAACCTCTTATTAATATGTCCTATTATAATGCCCAATAAAAACGTCTCGGGTTTCATCTCCATGTGACACTTTAACATCGCTTCAAGCCAGTTGTGAATTTTCCTCCAATATTTCTTGGCTTTTGGGCATGTCCACCATAAATGATAGTAAGTCCCTTGGATTTGCTTATATTTCCAACATTGGGTTGATCTGCTTTCATACATCTTTGCTAGCTGCATTGGCGAGTAGTGTCATCTATAGAACATTTTATATAAGTTTTCTTTGCATGCTGCCGGCATTGTTAGCTTTAAATTTCTAAGTTTTTCTTCCTTTTGATTACAACTTATTATTGTTTAATTATTAATTTTCAGGATGACTTTCTTTTTATTATTTTATGTATTTAGTGTTTTAAATTCCCTGTTTATTTCAAAGATCTCTTTTTTAATGATGTGATTTTGCTTGTCTGCTATCATCTTTTACTGCAGGCATGTAAAAATAACATCTAGCCATGACTGACACAAAAGTAAGATTGCTTTTATTGTGATTGGTAAGACGTCATTATGTGAACAAACCAATCCACCCTTAGAAGCAGGTGTAGCATTTCAGTGCTTTCTATGTACTTGTACATGGTACAATACACATGTACTTGTATGTGGTATGATACACATTTATGACAACTTAAAATCAATTCTTAAAAGGGGATTCCACAGCATTTCTTTACCACTTTTTGGCTTGTTCCACAATTTTCAATAATTTAGGTAGGATATTTTGTTCTTAGGATAAGAATATGTAGCTTCAATATTCCTCTCCAAATTTCCTTAAGTTCCCTCCAAAAAAATTGTGAACAGGTCAAGAAAAAAAACCCATTGATATATATGTTCCAGAGAAAAACCCTAAAAAGTAAAAGAGGCTTTCTTTTTTCTTCTTCTCCATTCAGCATATTTTAGTTCTATGGTCACATGATCTTTCACACAACTTTTGCTTATTCTCTGTTAATAAGACTAAGGCATCCCTCTTATGAAATTTAAACAGTCTTTATTGGAATGGAAGTATTATTAATTAATTAATTCAAAAGTGCTTTATAATAAACGATCTATGAAGTTCAGATGTCCCCTTAATCTGTTTTAAACTTCTGTAGTTCAAACTCTTGGCAGGCTTTTTGCTTTTAATTGTTTTTAAATCCTTATAATTGTTTTTTCATTTTTTATTTTAATCTTGCCCCAGGCAAAAGGAACACTCACCAGATAGTTTAGCTCCTTTGCTGTTTGAAGACCTCTGTAGCTATTAATTTTTTATATAATCCAGACAGTAAGTGGAATTTTAAGCAAACCCAGTGTCTTTAAAATAAGCTCTGCATGAGACTGTCAGCTTGATATTTCTTCCTCTGCTCCTGGTACTATACTTGCGAGTTTCCAGCAGGTTCCCTCCAGTTCTTGCAGGTTTTCTTGCATGGAGCTGCTTTTGGAAGCACAAATGAGTAATCCTGAAGGCTTTTAGTTGTTCAGCTGCCAATGTCCATCTTAGCTGTGTCTCTGCTGTTCAGACATATGTTAGTTTGCCAGCTGAAAAGCCCAGGTGGCACAGTGGTTAAAATGCAGAATTGCAGGCTAACTCTGCCCACAGCCTGGAGTTCAATCCTGATGGGCTTGAGGTAGACTCAGCCTTCTATCCTTCTGAGGCTGGTAAAATGAGGACCTGGATTGTTGTGGGCAATAGGCTGACTCTGTAACTGCTCAGAGAGGGCTGTAAAGCACTATGGAGTGGCATATAAGTCTAAGTGCTCTTGCTCTTGTTGTTTTCTCCACTTGGAAATCTCAAAAATTCATTTGTTACCTTAACTACAGTTAAATGTAGTTAATATGGTTACTTTCTGTTTCATTCATTTAAAGAATTACATGATAATAACTTTTGGAGATCTTGGGGCTACATCTGATCCAATTGTAGGTTGTGTGTCTCTCATAGGCAAAGGCCTACTGCATTTCTTTTATAAATCACATTTTGGAAGACCTTTCCCCAAGGAATACATTTTTGTTCCTAGTCCAATAGATTATAGATAAATCTAGTTACCTCTGATTCCTAACATGTAAAGTCAGAATCTAGAATCTGCTATCAACTTTGATCTGACATTAGATTAATCTCTGCTGGTTAGAAATGTAGCAGATTTCATCACCTGTGGTAGCCCTTGGTTTCCATTTTAGCTATTTAAAGGTTGATGTAATGATAAACATTTGCTAATTTATTACTCATCATGGTCAAACATGTCATTGTTTTCTGTCTGTTACTAGTGGAAGCGGGAGCAAGAATTTGACTTGCAGTTATTGGAAAGAGCAATGTGTACAGAACAAAAAATGGGAGATAATTGGTTAAAAATTGACCCTGTGGCAGTAACAGAGACAGATCTTGAGCCCGAAGATTACAAGTTGGATATTAGCAAAGAGGTAATGCTAATTTATTTATTTATTGAATTTATATTAAATTTATTTAATTGTTGGCATTGCCTTGTATTCTTGTACTCTTTGAGGGACAAGGGCGGGGGTTAGACATATGAAATATAAATAAATAAATTCACTATTTTCCAAGCTTGACATACTATTTTTCTCTCCATTTGCTTTTTTTTAAGTATTAATCAACTGTTTTCAGCAAGTTTTTAATTTAAGCAAAGCAGGATTGTTTTCTGAGGCATGTATAGGGACTTTTCTTTTCAGCATGTGTCTAGCAGCAAGAAAACCATGTTAGGAAAGTGACTAAAAAGTTTGAATCTGCAAAGGAAAAATGCATAATTCTAGAGAGAATTAGCCGATGCATCCTGTAGAGTTACAAGAATCTCTCAGCTCTCATCAGAAGCACATAAGCAGCATCACCTCACAAGCTCAACCCCTTTTCATGTCATTCTCACAGGCAAAAATTATGTTGGACACCATGATATTGCTTGTATCACTCTGATTCTCCATTCCTCCTCTGTGAATACCAGTGCTTACCACAGTATTAAAGGACTGGATAAAATAGAGTGAATAAATTTAAAAAAAACAAACACAAAAATGTTTTTAGTCACAACTTTACAGAATGGTAAAGTTGCACTGTTTTCTCCCGTAACGAGAAGAAACAGACCAAAGTAAATCCCAATCAAAATTGTTCATCAAGGTTCTTTGCAGTGTTGTCCATCAAAGGAGTAGCATTGCTCCTCAGGGATCCTTTTTGGATTCACGGCTACTGTAACATGGGTAGGTGGAGGCTGTTGCCAGAAGCAACTTTACTCAACTGGTTGGTGTGTTGTGGCTTTACAAGGAGGAGGTGGGGAAGAGGAGGAGGAGGAGGATTTCTCTATGGTAATTTTTTCTCTTGTCATTTCCTAGATGGACAGCTGTAAAGTTAGAAAGCTAACTTTAAACACCACTCAGAAACTCCACTTGGTACAAAATTCAGGGGCACATCTAATTAGCATTAAATCATCATTTAACCACCCCATAATCCTTTGCAGGGTGAAGTCTGGGCAACTGAATGGAGCTGAGTGTTTACTAGCCAGATGCCCTTCCTGTCGCCAATGTGGAGGTTTTTTTCAGCAGATATATTCTCAGTGTGCCCAGAGAGAGAAATGTCTGCCTCTATCTAGGATCAAACTCACAGCCTTCTAATTGTGAGGCAAGAGTTCCATCTCTAGGCCACCACACCACTCTACCTAATTAGCATTAAATACTAACAGCATATTATACATGTACTTGAGACCTTACACTGGTTGTCAGTAGGCTTCTGGGTATAATTTAAAATACTATAAAGCTGCATATGACTTCATTCCATGGTACATTCAGAATTGTGCCCTCCAATTAGAATCAGCCTGCCCGATTAGAATATTCCAGGAAAAGTTGCTTGTAGTTTTCCTACTCCCCTGAAATTATGGGAATTAAGAATGTTTCTTCAGTATGAAACACCTTTACTATGGAGCTTTTCTGGAGGTTTTTAAATGTTATTCTGAGATAATACCATCACATAATTTTTGTAGGAATCAGTCAAGTTTAAGATTGAATCCTGATTATTTTGATTATTATTTCTTGTTCCATGTTTGTTTTATGCTGCATGTTGCAAAATGCTGGAAATCTTAGAAATTGAAGGAAGGAAATCACCACAGGCAGAATATCATCAGATTTTGAGGGTTTCTTTTTCCCTCCTTAGCAGTGTATTTCAAAACCTACAGAGCCATCTTGTGGCCCAAAATAAGAATATTTTATTTCACTGAAAAATTAAAGAATAGAATAAATGGCCAGATTAAGAGAAACTAACAAATAAAATGACTTCATTAATTCTAGATATGTCAGCTTGAGTTTGGAATTGTTATCTATATCTGAGATCTAACTCCTGAAGATTAAAAAGTAATCTGAAAAGGTATCTTGATAACAAGAGAAAAACTGCTTCTTAAATTGAATTCTCAAAGTCTCATTATATAACTATATATAACTATATAAAGGTATATATAAAAAGGTATATAACTATACCTAAGCATTTCCCTGAGATTTTTCTTACTAGTATTGTTTGTACATTCCTTTAAAAAAATTACCCTAATTGTGATCAAAAGAAGGTATCAGAGAAATCTGTCTATATATTCTTTTTTCCCCCTTTTGTGTATTTGAACATACAAATGTTTTAATGTTCTGTATGTAGTATAGTAAACATTTATAATTATTTTTGTTTTGTTTTTAAAAAAAATCCCATCTCCCCAGTTGTCAAAGCCAGAGAAGGTTGCCATTCCAGAACGGTACATTGAGATGGATCCTGAAGACCCCCTCACTCCTGAAGAATTGGAAGCAAGACATCGTAAGGCAGAAAAAATTAGGCATATTCTTACTAGATCAAGGTAAGGCTTTGTGCATGATTCCTCTTTATTGATAATATCAGGAAACATGAAAAGCCATTTTATGTACATATAACTTTATTGCTTCAGTACATCTTGTAGGAAGAGGCTACTGGTACAATAAATCTTGCTTCTTTCTGTATGCTATAAACATAGCCCTGTAAAATCATGGGTCTCTGTCCACCTTTTGCAGTGAGATGTTTCATCCAGAATCCTTTACTGGCTCTAATCCAAATGGCAACTACTTCTTAGGGGATGTTCCATTGCTGCAGATCTCTGCTGAAGAGAGCATTTGGTCATGAATTATCCAGGCTGATCTTCCCAGCAAGGCCTTTTAAGAGCCATTCTACTTTAAAAGGCATTTAAAGCTTGTTTTAAACTCCCATGTATTTAAACTCTTTGCTTTGGTTTTTTTTTTTTTTGCTGCCGATTAGCTAGTTTATTTATCAATTAGATTTTTATCCTGCCTTTATTATTTTATAAGTAACTCAAGGTGGCGAACGTGCATAATATTTTTCCTTCCACCTCCTATTTCTTCTACAAGAACAACCCTGTTTATTGGCTCAAATTCACAGCTGCTTTCATTCCTAAGGCAGAACTAGAATTCCCAGTCTCCCGGTTTTTAGGCCAGCAACTTAACTACTAGGCTAAACTGACTCTAATTTGTTGGTTTTGTTATTTTTCTATCAGCTTCTCTGTATTTTTAATACTCTGAGTATTAATAATTGGCATTATTACACTATAAATACACCAATTATATAAAGCATTGTAAAAAGTTATTATATCCCCAGATTCATAATTTCAGGGTAATCCTGAAGTCTTTTTATTTCCACGTTGAAGATATTGGAAAGTGGTGGGGACTGAGACTACAGCACATTTTTATTTTTTCTCTTTTCTTTTTATGTTTACCCTAGTGTGCACAACCTTCAGCCTCCAATTCAGGACAAATACATCTCTTCAAATTTAGATTCACAGCTACATGAGCAAGAACGCATCATTACCATATCATACGCACTGGCTTCTGAAGCCTCTCAGCGGAGCAAAGAGGTAGCAGGTACTGCTCTATTTATAAAGCAGTGGCTGTGACAATGCATTGTTTTAGTTACACTGCTACAATAACGTGCATTTATATCTTTCTTCTGGGCTATTGTACATATCAGGGCATTAAGACCATAACTTTTTATGTTATTTAGGTGTCCTAATTGGATAGTTTTCGTTATGGAGCTGAACCACTAGATTTGAACCATGCATTGTATTAATCAGTATTCAGTGCTGGGTATAGTTTCCTCCTACTAGAGTAGGAAAGAGATGTGACACAACATTTTCTCTACAGCAAGTCTTCATCTGCTAAGGCAATGTATAGACTGCTACATCACACATTAAGATTAAATGGACGTTTTTCATGCCTAAAGTTTAGAAAGATTTGTAGTCATCAACATGAGATTCCAGTTTAAACAAAATATTTGGTAGAAGTTTGAAGATGGAAAATTAGTCAACAATATGTTCCTCTTAGTGCTCTGTGAACTGTTGTGCTAGTGGATTGTCTTCATATTGAAGGCAATCCTTGGCTCAGTGAAGGAGCCCTTTACTAACCTATGTCTTTGGTGAGGCTGTTTCCAAAAGAATCAACATGGCATTGGATTATTGTTATTTTAGGAGGGTTTTTTTTTGCACTGAGACCTTTGTTTTATCTTGGTATAACACCTCACCTTTTTTTCTGTTCATATGTTCAGACTTTTCCATCAAAATGCTGCAAAACTCATAAAAATGAAACAGTGAAATTTGACTGATTGTACTTTTCCAAGATTTAGAATTGGACTTAGCAAATTATTTTTGAAAATTTAGTCACTTAATCCTCCTAAAGCTTGATGGGTTTCAACTAAAGTTTTTTTTTATCTTCTTGGAAACTAACAGTATATACAAAAATAGCAGATCAAGTTGTTCTTGCTAAATGGTGCTTCCTTTATACTTTAATATTTCAATGTGTTACTAATACAGCATGATATTTTCATTGTATATAGCAGGGCCAGTATTATCTATTGCTTGCCGAGTTAATTTTCTATTTTATTAATTGATTTTTTTCAATTCTGTTGTGAGCTGCAGCACAAAATAACATCTACATTTATTTTGTGATGTCAGCAAATAGTCTCTGATTCTTTTGATTTTTAAAAAAAAACATTATATCACAAATTGGTTATTGTAAAAGCCTTCTCAAAAAGTAAGTCAGCATTTCAAGTTAATATCCAGATTCTAGTTCATTTTTAAGAAAAACAGGTTCTACATTTATATTAGAGAAAGACATATTTGCTAGAATTATTTCCACTAAGATACACATCTTTTGAGTCAGATAAGTAGAAAGTTAAGCAAGAAATCTAGGTAGAACAAAATGTCTTCGTGAAAATGAACATATAAATTTGTTTATTCATTAGATTAATATCCCACCTTTCCTTCAAAGTTATAACAACTCTTGAGGTAAACCAAGTCGAGAGACAATTATTGGCTCAAAATCACCCAGCAAGTTTGTATGGCTGTTAGATTGAAGCTGGCTCGGATCACCACAATACTCAGATTCTCAAGAAATTCCACAATCTCACAATATGCTTTAATAGAACCTCAGTTTACACAGTTTTCTAATGTGCTTGTTGGCACTCAGTTACACTCCAATGGATCAGAGAATATAGTTCTTTCTTCCTTTTTGAGAAAGGCACAACAAATAAAATAATAAAATAAAAATGACTCGGTGATTTTTTCATATTGTAGAACTAAATTCTCTTGATATAGAAAGTACATATTGATTTGCAAAAAGTATTACGATTCATACCAATGGCTGGCCCTGTTATCTTGTATTTGAGCCCATTAAGCTGTGTATATCTGTGTGTGAAAGAGGAAAAACACAAAGAGCAATTGTGGTGCCTAATTCCTTTGTATGATCCCTTCTAGCTCCTCAATTGATTTACCCAACTAAAGCACCCTCACCTTCTCTACCTCAGCCACTCCCCTTAAGCAATGGATTTCACTACACATTTGTCTAAACACCTTGAAAGTAAGAACTAACTGCTCTTGCTACCTATATTTGCCATTAATGATATGCTTTGTTGATGTTGGAGCTCTCTGTAAATGTAATAATAACTGCATGCAAACTTTAGTGATCTAAAGAATCTTTGCTCCTTCAGTTAAGAAAAGTAAAAATTCTTACAAGGTATTTGCAAAAATTGTCAAGAACTGCTATGTGACTGCAAGTTGTTTTGACTTCCTTATCACTATGATGTTATTTTAAGGTGAAACATGTACAGGTGGTTTTGTAATAGCAGCACCGGATATTGAAGATTACACCATGAAAATGGGAATTGCCACAAGCCATGTCTCATGGAAACTGGAAAATCCTAAAATATTAAAGAACATCTGAATAAATATTAAATATGTAAAATAAATGTTACATAATAAAATACATATTACTATTGGTAGCAGAAATAAAAAGAACCTTCATTTCCTGATGCTAGATCATAAATTGAAGAATAGTTATGGCAATCATTATCACAGAAACAAATCCTCCCATACTTTTGGTGGCTTGCCCTGGCAATAAACCAAGTTTGTATATAGTTTCATAGAGTTATTCTTTCTTTAAAATACATTGCCTTTTTTTTGAAAAGAAAATTATGCTTATTTTCTGTTCTAGGTCTTTTCTGAAGTTATATGTTTCACATTAGAATATCAGATACATATTGAATTTTATTGCATATTGAATTTTATTCAATATAGCGCTATGGTAAAATTGAGTAAATTGCACATGCTTGGGAGATTTCTTTTTTGATTAAGACCGGTTAACAAAACAATGTTGTTTTGTTTCCTGGGTTTTCTGGGAAGTCTCTGTAACATATCAGGTATATAAAAAACACTGAAGAAAGAGCGCAATATGCTTTACCACTGAGTGATATGTTGATCTAATCTACTACCCCATCATAAGCCATTCCTATTCCTAGTCCAAAATTATCTATGTGCAACTATTAGCTATTAACAACAATTGGGAAATTTATGCTTTTTAGTACAGTTGCTTCATCGATATCTAATTGCATTGTGTTTTTCTTTATGCTAGCCAAAGCAATAACTGAGCAGTGATTCCTGGAATGTGCCAGTAACAATCGCCTATTGAACAAATGCAACCAGAAAGAAGGAAGAGGCACCCCCAGGATAGCCTTCTCTCATAATTACTCGTATTTGAACACCTTTTATAAATAAGTATAGAGAACGTTTGTACAACAAAAAAAGAAAACAACTTTGTATAAGGGAAAAAACCCCCAGATAAATTAACAGCATTTTCAACATACTTTAAGAAGATGAACTTAAACTCCCAGAATTCCCCATCCCATTCTGGTGGGGGAATTCTGGGAGTTGAAATTCACCCATTGTAAAGTTGCCAAGATTGAAAAACACAGATATAAAATATGTGCAATGGCCATAATTCAAGCATATGCAGGTCCTGTTGATGTTCATTCATTTTAAAGATTTGATGTGCTACACTAAATGACAATTATTTTTAGAAACAATGTATTAGATTTGTTGTTGAAAAAAGGTTGCATATGTTTAAAAGATTAGATGCATGCGAGGAAGATGCATCATTATATTCTTTGGATATTT
>JANHJO010006283.1:15507-26623 GCA_032468235.1 Pseudoxyrhopus heterurus | reverse complement strand
GGATAATGGTTTTGTGACCACAATCAGGTGCAATTTTATTGAAGGAATCAACATTTTAATAATTCCAGATCTCATACAAATACAAAAAATACGTAAAAGATGGACCCATTTGAATAAATTATATAGCCTATTATAATTGAGAATCATTATAGACCTCTGTCCTACACAACATCACCAATCTAGCAATGCTGTCCACCTGTTATAAAAAGAAATCCATTTTTTTATATCATCTTTGAGTTTAGGCAATGAAATGGACTCGATTCAGTCCAATCCCTATCCCAATGTAAATGCAATTCTCATGCAATTTCTCTTCCAGCACTAAGATACCTATGCACACATTCACCACATTTGTCACAAAGGGGCATATGTTATGCACAAAATCTATTTTTTTTTATAAAAAAAGACTTGCTCTGATACATCTGTTTGCATATTCAGCAGGAAGCTGTTCGTTATCAATCCCACTAGGAAGTATTCCATCAAAAAGGTCCTGCACCAACAGAGGGCTCAGATCACCCACTTTAAAACGAAATATTTAAGTATGTCTTGGCCCAGACAATTAAAATCTTAAGTATACGATTTCTTTTCTTGGGCAAAAAAGCTAATAAAAGCAGTTAATGATTGTTTTTTTTTTCCTTGAAGGCTTGTGTGCTATATTAAAAATGTGGGCTGATAGCTGTCCAATATCTTGTTCATGCTACTGCAGAAGTGAGTTCAGTGTATTACAGCTTTCTATTACAGTGCTCTCTTTTGATACCAATTGTGTAAAAAAATAATCCTAATCATCCAGAGTTAAGTAAATAAAGATTTAAGCCAAGGCAGGCTCACATTTAGTTTGGAGACAAGATTGGACAAGTCTCTGGAAGACTCTTCAGACCTGCACTAAATGTCAGGGCAGTGACACACTCACACCTTCTCCCATATATACAGTATCTCACTCTTGGGGGGGGGTTAATCCTGCTCCCCAACTTTAATCTGAGGTGCTGTGTCCCTGCCAGTAATATCAGCAGGCAAAAGAGCAGCTTTATGAAGGTGACTGTGGGGATATGAAGACGTTTTAAACTCTTCCATTCCTCCATTCCAGTAATTCTGGCATAAGGAAGATACCAGAGTGAGATGTTAGACACAGCTGTCAAATCCTGAAATATTTCCTTGCTGTTAACAGGGTCAATTTTGGAATTAAAATTAACTTTACCCCTACCTAGCAATCCTGGGGAAGATTGCACAATAGGTCATACAAGGATTATTTTTCCGTGGCTCAACACAGTCCGTGTGATGGGTTGTGGATTGAAATTAGTGAATTGGTGCAGAGAGAAATATGGCTGTTCACCACAAGATTACAGTGTAGTTTTCTAGAAGCCACAGGGGTACCCATGTGTAATAGAAATTGTTCCTTAAAACTGGCTTATAACATTTCTATCCTTACATATATGCCTTAGACTATTTTTATTAGAAAATTCCAGTGTAAATTATTGAGACATTCTTACTGATAGCTGTTATAGAGGGGCAACTAAAGTTGCAGAATCTTTTACATAAAAGATGAAACCTGTAGTTTTTAGCTGGTTACTGCATGGTTTAATACACAATGCACAAACTTAAAGGAAATTCCTAAAATTTACTGTTAAAAACACATTGTATATGGAGAACAGAATTTCACAGGTAGCAAAGAATCTGTATTCATGATTTTCTATACATCCTTATGAGCATGGCTATTAATGATGTACTTACATTTTGATGACTTGTATCAATGTAGAGGGAATGTAATATAAGAGGAGTTCATGTGTGGGGGGAAAAGCTTCCATGCTGGCTTCCCAAACTAAGATTTGCAGAGAACTACATGTTTTTCATTTAATGTTTGTTCTCTGAACAGGTGCACACTACATAGCAAACTAATTTTGAGAGTTTGAGGTACTTTAAAAATCTCTTTGTGATGTTGCCTTGCAGCTACCGTTCAATGAAGAAATCTTTCTAGAAGTATAAAACCCTTTCTGTATTACAGTCCATACCTTTTATATATTTATTTGTAGAAGTGAGTCCCAATTATTTGTTTCAGATTAGAATGGAATTATTAAAACAGATGTGAAAAATTCAAATATCCAAGAATAAATACTCAAATACTAATACTCAATACCTTGAGAAGCACATACAGCTCCGTGTGAAGAACAGGCTAATTTAATTTAAACCAAGGTCAGAATTAAGTAGCATTATCTCATTTTACATTTGTAAAAGTCAATGATTGTTTTCTGTGTTTAAACAAAATTCTCCATCTATCCCAAATTATAACATAAATAGTTTTTCTTATAGCAAAATTGATTCTAGAAAAATTCATAAAAAATGATTATGTTAACTTTTCCCTTAGACTATATTTTGTGTTTGTTGAAATCTAACACTGCATTGCTAATTCTTTCTTTAAAGTTTGTCAACAATATGTAATTGGACATATTTATTCTACGTAGCAACTAAAGAAGAATTACATAAAGAGAAACACTAGTTTTTGTTTTCCTGTCTGTCATTAAGAGATACAATTTCTACCTGACTGTTGTCTTTTATCAAATAGTAACTGGGTTGAAAATTATTTTTTGAACTTGTATTCTATTTTGGCTATATTTGGAAACTATTCTTGATAAATGTATTTAGAAAATACAATCTATTTTAATTGAATACTGCCAGTGTCAAGCATGTAACATTTTGTCAAAATGATATTCTTTTATTTTTTTCTTTATTAAAATGTTGAACTATTTTGCAAGAAATTTTTAATTTAAATGAAATGTAACCATTTGGAGACAATATATATGTACATATTAAACTATTAACATTATATTTGATCTGCCTTTGGACTTTTAACATTTGTTCTTCAAAGTTTGGCTGCAATTGAATTTCCATTTGTTTTTTACTGTCAGATTGAACTACATCACAGTTTTTCTCTGCCTTCATCCCACAGGATTTGATTGCACTCCTTTTGTATCTCTAGCATAGAACTCAAGTAAGTTGCTGAGTTCCTTGGCCAAACCAACCAGTGGGCCACTGATTCCTTATCTCTATGTTACAGACATTGTGCTTCTTAATGACAATGGTGATGTTACAGTATATATTAAAACTTCTTCATGAAATAAATATGGATTGGAAGTAGCTTTTGCTTAATTTGTAAGGGCTTTGCAAACATCAGTTTATCTCTTAGGTTAGGAAAAGCGCCACAGGATTCAGAAACATACCCGAGCGCTGTCACTATTTTTTTTTACTGATCTCATGAATTCTAACTTGTGCTCTTCCAGCAAAATTTTTCTGGTAAATGTTCACTTCCACCCCCAATCTGAGTTTCCCAATTTGCAGGCAGTGTTTTCCTATCTGCATATAACCTGGGTTCAGATTAAGGAGCACTGTGAATGTATTGCTGCTTATCCCCATTTATAAGCAACAATGAAGCATATTTTACTTTATTTTTATTTTATTTATTTATTTATTTATTTTATTTTTAGGGTTTCCTGCCTCAGCAAGGGTTTGGACTAGAAGACCTCAAAGGTCCCTTCCAATTCCAATTCTGTTATTTTATATATATAGGCAGTCCTTGTTTTTTGCTTAATTATTATTTTTTTGTCTTTTAATGACCTTATAATCCTTTGCATTGGGGTAGAGTCGACGCAACTGAATGGAGCTGAGTGTTTACTGGCCGGTTGCCCTTTCTGTCTCCAATGCAGAGTTCGCAGCTGATATTTACTCATTGTGCCCAGAAAGAGAAATATCTGCCGCTACCTAGTACCTTTCAAAATTATGAAAAAAGTGCTGAAAAAGTGTTTAAAAAAGTGACTTAGGACCTCACACTGATGAAAGTTGCCACGTCCCCACAGTTATATGATCAAAATTTGGTTGCTTGGCAATCGTCATGTTATTATTATGGTTGCCTCATCCTGGGGTCAAGTGATCACCAATTGCAACCTTTTCAGGGTGTTTCAACAAGTGAAACCAATGTGGCAAGCTGGATTAACTTAACCATGTGATTTGCTTAATGTTTGTGTGATTCGCTGAACCACCGCAGCAAAAACTTTGCAAAATCAGATGCAACTCGCTTAACAACCAGGTTGCTTAGTGACAGAAGCTTCAAGTCCCAATTATGGTCATAAGTCAAGACGACCTGTACTGTTTATACTCACTTTGGGACTGAGAATTCTTTAATTTACAACTGTAATCATTGTCAAACTACTTACCCCTGTGCTAGTGTAGCTTTCTGCCCCAACAAAGATTTTTAAAAAAGGTGATGAACTGCATTTATATAGTTTCAGAATAAACAACAGCTAATAGAAAAGGTTTTCTCCAACTCTGTGAATTAATGTTGTCACGCTTGCGAGAGAAGCACAGCTTCAGAGATCAGGAAAGCATGTTTTTGAGGCTTCACTCTCCTTGATTTCTGCCTGTCTTCTTTTAAAGTATTTGCAAATGACGTGTGTGTGTGTGTGTGTGTATTACAGAGTTATCAGAAGCACAGGGAAGATACAAAAATATTGTGATGTGATTTTGCCTGATCAACCTTGCTATTGCTGAGGTGCGTTCAAAAGACGAAGACTTTTACTGCCTACTAGCTAAAGTAACCTTTCTTCATAGTGTTCAGTACAAAGGAAGAGCACAAAATGTACATACATCACAGTGACTGGAATTCTGTTTGAACAAGCCTATTGATTGGGCCTGACCTCTTTTTTACACTTTTTTCCCCCCTATTATTTGAAAAGGTGCATCTAAGTCTGGCTGAATTGAACCAACTGCAATGAACTTTCTATGAAAACTTCTTGAGATATTTCTTTTAGTTCAAAGCTTTGGGATTTTTAAAGGGCATTTTTAATACAGCCTGTTGAGGTATTCTGTGCCCAAGCCACACTTTGAATGTTTTAAACTACAGGTAAGTCTGAGAAGAAGGGGAAATGAAGGCATTACAGCAGAATCATGATCTGGGGAAGGGAAGGAAACCTTTTGACCCATGGAATAAATAAAAATGTCAGATAATGCTTTGAGAGAGAACTTTGTTCTAGTCTACGCGGCATTAGCGTGGGGCTTCAGAACAATCATTTAGAAAGTACCTAAGAAATGTATCCCAATTCACTGAACTGCATTGTGACTCTTCACTAAAGCATGCTTTTTCCAGGACTCCAGACTTCAGCTATTACTAACGAAAGAGATCGCATCTACCACATCTGAAAATTTGTTTCTCATTTAAAGTACTGTAAAAGATTGTGTTGCATCAAAACCACATGAACATATAGGTGGAGACACCGATTCTACCAGCAAAATATGTTTAACTTCTGAAGAATCTAAGATCTAATAATAAATTGAATTTTAAAAAATGAACTCTTACTTTCCAATTTTAATTGGCATTTCAATTAATGGTGTCCTTAAGTATCAGTACAGATAATTTTGAGACAAAATTCTTGTATGGAGAAATGGAATATGAGTAAATAGATTATTCTGTAAACAGAAAACAACTCTCACCCTGCAAGTCATATATAGATTTATTTGGAAGTAATGCTGTTTGCTTACACCCAGGAGAGAGAGGGAAGGAAGAAGGAAGGAAGGAAGGAAGAAAGGAAGGAAGGAAAATAGAAATAGATATAGATGATAGATAAGCTAAATAGAGATAAAGATATGAGAATGTGTGATAAAACATTTCTAAAATACTGAAATATACTATATGTAAACACTTATAAAAACTTCAAATTGCTTGAAAGTTTGTCATATCCAGAAAGCTATGCTTTTGGCTGTCATGTATATTAGATTTGATAATGAGACTATTTGGCTTGGATTTCAATGTTTATAGGGAAGCTTTATAGTTTTTAAAAAAATTTCAAACCTTTGTCTTTAACAATTAGAATGCTATATACTGTAGAGAGAGATTATTATCTCAGTTTAATTCATGTTAAATACGAAGAACTATACTATAATATTTCAAACTATAGTGAAATTACTAGTATTGGAATCTATGAGTTTTATCCCCAGTACTATTCTTTATGAGAGAGAAGAAGGGAGGGAGGGAGGGAGGGAGGGAGGGAAGGAAGGAAGGAAGGAAGGAAGGAAGGAAGGAAGGAAGGAAGGACGGAAGGAAGGAAGGAGACAGAGACAGAGACAAAGAGAAAGAGAAAGGTAAAGTGAATCACTTATGTATTCTTGTCAAGAAAAAGACATAGATATGTCTACAAAATCACCAGAAATAGATCCTGAGTCAAAGGAGATGCTATTTTTTAAATCATCATATTTAATCAGAAGATGTTTAAGACATTTTAAGAAAAAGACTTGACATTGGGAGGTGGGTCAGAATTTTAATGAAGACAACTTTGGCCATTCTGATAAAAAAACTTTCTTTGCTAAATGAAATCCCTCTTGTTCGTCTTCATTTCTCAGTTGCTTTTAATATAATCGCCCATGGAGACTTGAGTAAGACAGGAAAAGGTAACATAATACTTTTATTCAGCAAAGTTGGTTACAAAAACATTTGGGAATCATGACTACACTGTTATATTTGTTGACAAAACCCCACAAGGATCTATTCCTCTTTTATGCTTTTTAACATCTGAAGCAGCTGAATGAGGTAATCTGAGATGTAAGTCTATAAAAAAAAGGGGGAGAACACATCGGTGCCAATGTTATATTCATTGCAAATTATTCTTTATTTTGCTCAGTCATTTTACTTTTAAATTTTGATATTTAAAACTAGCTGAAAATGTTTGAGCTCCTCTGTTTTATTGCAGTTATATTTGGTTTATTTTGGTTTTCATTGCATTGAATACTTGAATTTTAAAAATATGCTGCATAAACATATTTTTACATGGTGTACTTTATAGATTTGAGAAATATGAAGAACTAAGTTAGTAGTATCCCTCAATATCCACATTGTCCTAACTGCACTGTAGAAAGAAACCTAAGATCTGGTTTGGAATTAGACTGGTATGTGGTCATGCTAATTACAACCAACAGTATAGTAGATCTGATTTTGTTTTGTCTCAGCATTTTGTTTTGTAGTGCTTCATTTTTTACAGTTCCATACCCATTGTACACTGGCCAGAGTCCACCAGTGGGTGGCTTTAGAATCTGAAAAAATAAATAATAACTATATTATAACTTAGTGCTATGTGTGAATGCTGCCATTCTCTGACCACCTAACTGACCACCTAGAAACAAGCAGGCTTTGCAAAGATACAAGACAAAACAGAACAAAATGCAACAACCACAAAATGTTTGATGGAGGGGGGGATCTGTACAAAAAGATGAAAACCTGAATGGTATAACTGGTAATTATCAAGACTGTCACTGGAACCAGCTTGTGGCACACTATTTCATTTATTTATTTATTTATTTATTGTATTTATATGCCGCCCAACTCCCAGAGGAGTTGCTGGCATATGTGTACAGTGCAAGTATTTTGGTATGTTCATTTTCTTTCTTATCATACATTGGCCACAGAAGCCTAAACGTCTCCTAGTTTCATAAGAAATAATAAAACAAGTGATAAAAGGAATGTCATAACTTCTTTCTAGCTCTCTGCCATTTTTTTTTAAATCCCATTAACTAACTTGAAGAGCAGACTTTACTGCCTCTATGTTCTTTTTAGTAATGTATCTTTTCTAACAAGGCTGTCATGAAATGAGGAAAGCAGAATATTGTTTCTAAACAGTTTGGCTGCTTCAGTTCCAGGCCCGTTTGTCTTCTTTCAAATGAATCTTCATCATGATTATCAAACCTATACAGTACCAACAACCTTGTGGCGAAGGATGTGGCTCCTTTTCAGATGCCACATGCAAAGGCTTGAAGTTTCAGGTGAAAGTTTGATAAAAGGAGATTACTATCTTCAAACCAAACACATCTCCTGGCCTCTCCATCTTTGCTGAGGCGCTTGCTACGTTTCTCCCAATGCTTCATAAGGCCTCAAAGCGAATAAAGATGCCAAGCTTTGATTAGGAAACCCAGCTGGGGCATTGATTCTCTTTGTCTCCATGTTATAGAGGCAGTGCATAATTTAATCTCTTCAGGGGACTGTAGTAAATCCACAAGAGATTTCCACCAGCAGCCCTCCTTGACATGAGAACTAGCATGCACATGATCTTTGATGTGAATTCCCTAACCATAGCCTTAGAAGGACCTGTGGCCTTTGATGCTGTCCTAAAAATTGGGCTTTCTGAAAGAAACTGAGCCTCCTTTCTTAGAAAAACCTGATGAGATCCTATTTTCTGAGGCCATAGAAGGGTTTTCCCCCCATAGTGCAATGCAGCAAAACATGTTTTTCCCTGGCTATTAGACTCCTTTTATTTTATTCTTCTTTTTAACTGATATTTCCTCTTTTATTAAGAATCTTGAAAAGTCTAGGCATATTGTGGCATTTCATACCATAGCTGGATAGGACACATGTGACTGTTCTATTATATTAAAGCACAGCCCTAACAATACATGAAAATGATTTTGGCAGGAAAAAAATCAGGTGCCTAATCTCCCTGATAATTATTTCTGTGAAAAAATCCCTCCTCCCTCCCCTTAAGACTCCTTTCCTGAAGCAGGACACTCCAAACAGGATTATTCAAAGAGAACATTTGTCATATTGCTAAAATGACAAATGTTGGATAAGGCATCCAGACGTTTTTCACCTATGGAAGCCAACTTATGGAATGTTTGCATTCATATCTTAATCGGAATTAAGTTTAAGGTTTCAATTATTTCCAATTGGTTGAATTCTTTGGTGTTCCTTCCACAGTATGAAATGCACTACCTTCAGCAGCTACATTTACCATTTTTTCCATCTTGATGAAGAAACCAGATTTCATCTAGGCTCCCTTGAGTTGCCTTGAAGGTGATTTTATTTAGTTGATCTAACTCCCACTTTTTCAAGATAATGTTCATAATGCTCCCTCTGCCTGTTTATTCTCACAGCAATCCTGTGAGGTAGGTTGGGCTGAGACAGAGTAACTAACTGAAATGCATGAAAAGATGGCTCCATCTTGATTGTATTTGCAAATGTGGCCACCGAGCTAAGTCCACCCCTTTATTTTGTAATTCCTGTCTAGTTTTAAGTTCCCCATTCTCATTTAGAATGTCTTTATAAAATACAGTTTTTTCCAAGTTAAAAAGATTTGGATGTATCAGTGCTTCCATTGTAGAAAGCCAGACTGGTATTTTCCTATAGTTTTGTGATTTAATTTTTTCCCATACTAAAAGTAAAGCATTCCTCACATAATTAGAGTTCCAGATTTGTGTGGTTAGAAGTGTCTTTGAATTCTCAAGCCAAGAAGCGAAGTTATGCTTTGGCAGTAGAGCAAAAGTAGATGGATTACCTGGGGACTGGATACTATTTACATTTAAAAATAACCAGCTTCTCCAAAAATAGAATACCTATATTCTCAGACACAGAAAAATACATATCTATGGTATTAATCATAGTGCCAGAAATGGAACATACAGTATAGTGTGGGAAGCAAATCTGGAGCTTGACTATATATTATCTTAATAATGTACAATTAGAACAAGTTGGGCCAGATAAAATCCAAACAGGCAGGAGTTTATTTCAAATACGGTGCACATTAGTGTGGCATTTTCCTCCTTTAACATAAACACTATTATTCAAAGATTTTGAAGTTATCAAAATAAAAGGATCACTAGCCCCACGTCCTCCATGGCTTCCTTTGTTGTACTGTCATTGCTATATAGGTCTCCTTGTATTTTATCTTAGCAGGTTTCTCCATCATGTTTTTGTGATCATTTTTTTTTTACTTCTGTCCAAATTCTCTCGGACATGAAAAATGTGAATGACAGGTTTCATAAAGGGATTGGATACTATTTGGGAGATGTCTCTGAGGCTTTTGTTTATTTTTCAAAAAGTCTTCAAAAGCTGACATGAGATATAATATATTGCTCTCTTCTCTAAAATTCCCTGCATCTGCCTTTCTCATCTAGCTTTCAGGATGTGTTGGAACTGCACATATAAGAATATTATCCCAGCCTGGATAATATTTGAAGAGCAGAGTTCGTCTGTTCTCCGTATTCTGCAAAAACGGTAAAACCTATAATTCTTACTTAATGGTAGGATTCACAACACCAAATGAGATCTTTCTCCATCTTTTGAATGGAGTGTGAAATTGGAGACAAAGTTTATCTTGCTTGGAGCTGAATAATCACAGGCAGATGTTCTCCCAATGAAAATACAGGCTTGCTGTTGGACCCTTGGCAACTGTGTTTGCTACTGGTCCCTTGGCAATTATCAATATATTTTTTAACCATAAGGGGGGGAAAAAACCTTACAAAATTGTTTAGCTTGGAACAATGGTAGAGCACCACATCATACATCATCAGAGCAACCCTGCAATGTTATTGTAATTTCTGTATTTCTGATAAAAAGAACAGACTGGCAAATATTGCTTCAGAGTCATTTTTTCTCCTACAGGAAATAGGTCGCTCATTGCATGATTTCTTTTATAATCACTGTAGTGTCTTGAAAGAAGGTTGCAGAAGTGACTCTGAGCATGGGTGAAGTAGTTTGCTTTTATCAATGGGCAATGAACCCAGACGAAGAAACACTATAAAAGTACAGTACAACTGATTTTTATATAGAGCAAATATTTTTATTTGTAGAAGAAGTTTCTCATGCTTTGATAGGTCTAGAATTATTAGATTCATCACCAGACGACACTTGGAAGGATTCAGACAGAGTCTATTCCTCTTCATCCAGACCTTGGCAGCCTCCAGACACTGAGTCAACATTTTCACAGCATTGTTTATTGGCTTGAAGATGGAATGTATTGCTGGGTATCATCAGCATATTAAAGATACCAAACCCCATGCCAATCAATGCCTCTCCCAGTAGTTCAAGTAGAGGTAGAAGTTAAAAATAAGTGGAAAGAGAACAGAGCTCTGAGACTTTCCACAAAATAGCTGTCACAAGCTGGTCCCTCCTCTCCCTCCACTGACTGGAGCTGCCTCTTCAAGATGGAAGAGGGCCATCATAAAACAATGCCCTCCTCACTTCAATCCTTAGGAAATAGCTTACAACATTACAATGTTGTAAAGTACAATGTTGTAAAGTACAGTGGAACCTCAGTTCACAAATGCTTCTGTTCGCAACCAAATCGGTTCACAACCAAAAAATCAGCTAAATGTT
>JANHJO010006281.1:38663-51901 GCA_032468235.1 Pseudoxyrhopus heterurus | reverse complement strand
ATTGAAAATCAAAACCCCATCCCCTGCACCCATCAGTCCATCACATGGTCCAATCACCATCCATCCCAACTGGAGACTTTCCTCCAACCACTCCTTTTCCAGATGCAGAATGACATGTCCTTGACTGAGAAGAAGAATGTTATTATGACTAACTTCCTCCTCTGTATGAGATCTCCCCTCCCAAATTCCCAGGCACTAGAATGTGGCAGCGTGGAAGCTTCAAAGAAGAATGTGGCTTCCAAAGCTGACAGCTTGCTCCCTCCCCCACCCAGGAGCAGCCATCTATGTTCCTGTGGGTCTGTCTGCTGTATTCCTTCTTTCTTTACTCCTGACAGTACATTAATTACAAAAGTTTTCTAAGTAATTTTACCCATTTTCTCACAAAAATTCAAAATGGGCTTTGCCATAAAAATACTGAAATGTACTTTTCAGTGGAATTTAGAGTTATTTATTAGGAGCTGTGGTGGTGCACTATTGCAGGCTAACTCTGCCTACAGGCAGGAATTCGATCCTGACCAACTCAAGGTTGACTCAGCCTTCCATCCTTCTGAGGTGGTAAAATGAGGACCCAGATTGTTGTGGGCAATATGCTGATGTTGTAAACTGCTCAGAGAGTGTTGTAATCTAATGCTATCTATAAAATTCATTTTTGTTTACTTTGCTGTAATAGATTTGAAGATAGTTGTATGCTCTAAAGAATGCTAAAATAATTACTTCATGTTATATCCCAAATCATTTTACTCTTTTATGAAACTTCAGCAATACTTGTCACAGTTGATAGTTTCTTTGAATGTAAATCAAGTAGATAGACTCCATATTCAATCAGTGTGAGTAAGTGTGGGATTTGCTCCCTATTTATATATAGCAGATTGCCTGTCAATTTCAGTGTTACAAAACTAGCTTAAATGCAAGCTATTGTATATAAACAGAGAGCAAATGCCAAGCTCACTAGCAGCACTGATGATGTTACCTAGTTGAGTAATGACATGTCTGCAAGCAAACAACCAAGCTCAGAGAGTACCAACAACTCCACTGTCCAATCTGAGCTACATACATTATTTCCTATTGGGATCAGACACAAGTAGAAAACCTAGAACTAAGGAGAAATTTCCTGACAGTTAGAACAATTAATCAGTGGAACAACTTGCCTCCGGAAGTTGTGAATGCTCCAACACTGGACGTTTTTAAGAAGAGATTGGATAACCATGTTTGAAATGGTATAAGGTTTCCTGCCTAAGGGGGTTGGCCTGGAAGACTTCCATGGTCCCTTCCAACTCTGTTATTCTATTCTATTCTAACAAGTAAAAAAACAAGTTGTGACTGTGTTTCCAAAATATCTTCAGCAAAGCAATTATACATTCCTCACAATTGGAAGTGCTGGAACTGCTAAGCAGTGAGGTCATGTGAAATTGTGCTTTACAATTATGGCAGTAGGTGATGGAAATTAGAGTCTCAGTTGTCAATATTACGCGAGGACTACTTGTATGTGCATGTATGGAGAACTGAGGAAAAGCTTTGAGGTATCTTTGCTGAGCCAGAAGTTGTTGCTTCTTTTAACACTAATGTGAGCGCACACTACTCCACTTCCGAACACTTTTTAAAATCATTTCCTCAACAATCTTGTTCATCTTTTACCCTTTACTGTAAAAATGTTATTTTTTAGGTATGGAGCAGCACCAGTGAATCTCAATATTAAAACAGGAGGGCGAAGTTATGGATCCTCTGGTAAGCATTTACTGAGAGCTCAAAGAAAGAAAATACTGTAGGAAAAATAATGCTATGCCCTGTACTTAGGTATCTCTTAAGATTCTACATTGCATTGATACAGTGTAAGAGAATGTTTATAAGAACAGTAACTATCAGGCTCATGAGTGCCAGTATGCAGGAAATAAGCACCTTATTTTCACTATAGAAAGTTATAATAATATGTTGTTTGTCACGGGCTAATAAAATAAGTATTCTTTTTTTATAGGCACCAAAGTGAAAGGAGTTGATCTTGATGCACCAGGAAGCATTAATGGTGTTCCGCTATTAGAAGTTGATTTGGATTCTTTTGAAGATAAACCTTGGAGAAAACCAGGTAGAAAATTTTGCACAGAAATAAATAGCATTGTAAAAACATGTCAGTAAAACTCCACAGGTGAGCAGAAATTTGATTTTCTTGTTTTAACTAAATGCACGAAATGTATTCATAATTCCTATTTCAGGAGAAATTTAATCACAGCATGTTGTAGACCCAATACTTTATAAAAATGCTACTTCCAAGAGGCAGGGAAAATATAAGTATTACTCAGTTGGATTTGATGCATGAGAATATGTTATTGCGTGTTTTTCATTTTTAAGTTTTTTACCCAGAATGTTTTTATGTTTTAGCTACTTCGGGTTATCTAACATAGGAAAAAGTGCCTCCCCTTTGAAGCACAGCTAAGTAATAAAACATAGCTGAATGGTTGTGGGAAGTAAATAAAAGGGAATGCTGTAAAAAGAGGGTTATTTTCAAAATGATTATTCAGCTGCTTTTCATTTTGGAAAACCAGTAGCTGGAAAGCATTGTGGAAAGCAGGATTCTTCCACATTTTTCTAGTAGTTGCATTTAACTCCTAAAATATTTGTTGTTTTCTTTTAAGGCGCTGATCTCTCAGATTATTTCAATTATGGGTTTAATGAAGACACTTGGAAAGCCTACTGCGAAAAACAAAAGAGAATACGAATGGGACTCGAAATTTTACCCATTACCCCAGCTACAAATAAAATTACGGTAATGAAAAGAATCTATTGTTTCACAATTGTAGAACCATTTTCCTTCAAAAGTTAGATTCCACACACAGTGTTAGCAACCCTTGGTGTGGTTCAAAAGTTCATTCCCTTCCTTCCTTGTTCCTATCATCCAGCCATTTTGCTCCATTTCCTTGTTGGCCTCTGTGTTGGTAATGTGGAATCACTTACTGCAACTAGCTTGTAACCTGTTGTTAGTTGTGTTGTAGCCCATCAGTCCATAATGTGGTGTTTTAATGGGCAATGTGTTATTTAACTTAGGCCGAAGACATTGCTATGGAAGTAACGCCAGGGACAGAGATTCCAGATGGCACATACAGTCTTTTTAAGGTGAATGTTGGTAAACTTTCCTTAGTCACTCTAATTACTGTTTGCCATACCACTTCCAAGTTTGAGTCTAAGCACAAAAGTGGACATAGCTGTTTTTTTCCCCAGCTTTTTAAAAAAATATGTTCTCCAGATGTGCTGCATGTAGAATCACTTATTTTTATCTTTCTTGCTGCAACCCTTATGACTTGATGGCATAATGTACTAATGATTGCTGTGACAGTTACATAATGTATATGCTGCATTGTTTTATTGAGATATGTCGCTCCGTTACAGATTTCATGTATCATTTTTGGTCTAGTATTTGATCCTTGCTTTCTCTCTCTTGGTGGTCCAACTTCAAAAATGAAGTTCAGGCAAAATTCTGCTGACTGAAGAAATTATTCTCCATGTAAGAATGTGCACGAAATAAAATGTGTGTAGTTTTGAATTTGAAATGAAACAAAGGCTGCTATAACTTTCTGAAAGTTTTGCTGTTATATTGGGGGAGGCATAGTTTGATGGAAATGAAACCTGGAATGTTTTTACTATTTTTTTATTTCTGCTGAAGCAAAAAGCATAGGATACAGGAGTAATTGCAGAGAGTGAGTAGGACGAGGCTGATGTGTGCCACACTTAACTCTCTCTTGCCTTCATGTAGATAGCATTGCTGCATATTCCATTGTGCCCCTCCTCCTTTGGAGTATCGTCTTTCTCGGTTGCCCTGGATTGTTGCTAATAGTCTTAGCCTCCCTGCCTGAATTACTTCTTTCAGTAACAACCATTTCAGCCCATATTCAAACAAACAGCTCCATTGCTGAATCAACTACCCCTGTTTTGTTTTAGAGTTTAGACACAAGCCACCTGAAAACAGCTGTTCCATGAACAGTTCATGTACAAATACTTTCACACATTCCTCCCTTCGTATATAAGTCATTGTTAGATTGTCATAAATCAGGATCACAAACTTGTAATAATCACCAACCTCTAATATGCCTAGAGGACCACATTGTTAGGCTCAGTGGCATCGTGAAGTGGCAAATTCTAGCTTTCTCTTGAGTGCTTCTAAGGCTGAAGACAATTCTAGACAAGACCTTGATGTGGTAGGACATGAACTCTCTGCTTCATGCTAGTGTAAGAAGTTATCAACTGGATACATGGTTACCATTGACTGGGCATTTGAGAATCCCTGAGGGAAAAAATGCACATTAAGTTAATATGTGACACTTACATGATGTGAAGAAATGGATAGGTACTTAAAACCAATATATTTTTGAGAAAATTGCCTTAATTTTGCCATAAGGCTGATATTTTATTTATTTTTTACACCAGCACAACAGTTTTGCAAAATGTAGAAAGCATATAATATGCTTATTTTTCCATGAAGAGAAACTTCAGTTGTTTTGTTTCATTGTTTTAATGAAATGCTATTTTAAAACACGATAGAAAATCGACCTGGTAGGGAATGTTTTGTAGGAGGGATCTGGCTGGTTGGCTCCCAATTATTCTTTTTTATTCTCCTGCCTGTAATAGGCTGGAGTATTTTAGCCTTTTATCACTTAAAAAAGAGAACAGATGTAAATACTAATGGTTAGTTTAACATCTGTAGCCTCCTTGCTCAGGTTACATATTTTATGTTCACGGAGGAGTATCTATAGAAATTTTGGATAGGAAGCCCTGTTTTCAATCTGTGTGTGCAGTATTTGTTCAACATTTGATACTGAAGAATTAAGCTAAAGATAAGCAGAGCTAATATGAAGCTTTGAATTAGCATCCTTTTATTACTTTGTTCACCTTTTTAAAAAAAACATGTTTATACTATACTATATACTATTTTATTTGTACCTATTACCTAAGACACTTTGGTCAAGGCTACCTCATAATTGAGGATTTGAATCACATTTTCTACATTCAACTCCAGTTTTATCACCGTCACAGGTATATGAGCAGGATTGTGCTTTTCTGTAATATTCCATAATGCTACAATGTCCATTCATGCTTTTTACTAATAATCTGATGAAAAAGTATCCATTGTTGTTACATAGAAGTCTATGTAATCTAATGCTCCACCATAATGTGTTAATCATTTTATGCTTTTCCAAAATAGGCATAAGATGATCAACTCTAGTGCTCTTAAAGCAGAGGTCCCCAACCCCCAGTCTGTGGACTGGCACCGGTCCATTGCATGCCAGAAACTAGGCCGCCCAAACAAGCGAAACCCCACATGAAACCATGCCCCTCTGGTCCACGGAAAAACCTCTCCACGGAACTGGTCCCTAGTGCCCAAAAGGTTGGGTGCCACTGTCTTAAAGGACTAGAAAACAACATTATTATAGTTTATAGTGTTTTTTTAATATGCAGGAAGAGGTAAGAAACTCTTCCCCCAACTAGCATTAGTGCAGGATACTTTGCCTGTCTTATTCAAAGCAATCTTTTTAAAAAAGAGAAACTATGCTTATAACTGTACAGTATTTGTGCTTCCCATCTAACCTGCACCTGAGGAGAAATACATTATGTTCCCCCATATAAGAGACTAATAACTGCTAGTTGCTTAGGTTTTATTTGTCTAGTAATGCATACAGTTCAGTTTGCTTTGCTTAATAGCAAGTGGAAGTTATTGTGTTCCTTATCAGTCTGCAGGAAAATATTAGTCTACATTTTTAGGCTTTGCTTAATATTCTTTCTTTACATGTTTGCTTTTCTGATGCTTGAGAAAAGTAGTATAGGGATTGATGGAAATAGGGCACCAGATGCTTAGCTAATTTTCCCTAGACATGCCATGTAGAGCTATTTTCCCATAGTAGAGCTGAGTTTGACTGATAAAATATTGGTTGTACTCTATATTTCTCAAGTTTTTATTCCTATTCCACACTGAAGAAAAACACTTTTGTTAAACGCTTTACAACGGCTGAAGCATAAAACACAAATCTTTGGTGGATTCTACTTTAAATTTTAAATTACGCTCCCCTTCCCTATTCTGAAAACAACTTATTTTCAGGATGGCTGTTGGAGTTTTTGAGAAGTGACATTTCCTTGGACAAATGGAAGCCACAATAACAAGTTTGCCAGTGTGACCATCCATATTTAGGAATTAGAGGGTTTTGTTGCTATTGTTGTTTTTTTGTAATTTATTGGAAGAGATCCTTTATTTTGCACTAGGTAACGCTAATGAAGAAACTTTATTCTGAAGGTGCAGCAGGGCAGAACTGGAAATATGGAGAAAGAAGTAGCACTTCCACCAGTCAAACCTGAGTTTACATCTCCCCCACCCTTATTCAAGACAGGAGTCCCATCAAACAGGTCAGTTGGTTAGTCACACTTTCAAACTGCTGGAGACAGAAACTGTTTCCAGGTTTGCTATTATCCCTTTTTAAAACTGAACAAAACATCTCTTCACCACCTTCTCACATCTTGTGTTTTTTATCCTTTGGTTGTAAATCTTGATATAACCTGAGATATAGAATGTCAATGGCAATCAGTGGGTTTCAAAACCTCTTAAGTTGGTAATCAGTAGTAGTAAACAGGGTTAATTTGCATCTAAATAACATGTTGACGATAATTTAAGTATGTTTAGAAGCCAGATGATCTTGATTATATTTTACAAAAGTTTATACTATGCATTTAATTTGGGTTGAGGTAACTACCATGAATTCCATAATGTTACTTGTATATTGTTAAGCATATATAAACAAAGGCTGCCTAGCAGTTTAAATTTTAATATCTATAGTGTTCATTTTTGTGGTCGGCTCAGATTTGTTTGGGGTAGGCTGTAATCAAGGTTTTCTTATATTTGATCAATCAAAAATGCAAATTAAGTTTTGAAGAGGTCATAAGACTTGCCTATCATGGGCCAGATATGTAAAGTCGATATGTATTGAACATGTAGCTAAACGACATCTTAAGTAAGGCAAAGTAATACAATCAGGAAAATGTAAAAAGAATTATATTGTTTTCCTTTTGGTCATTATTTTCCTGCAACCTGCTTGATGTCTTTCACAATGCTTTATTTCAGACTAACTGATTTTGCTGACATTCTTGCTAACTATTATATAATAAGATAGTTAGAATACAAGCTCATAAAAGTTGAATCCTATTGAAAGCAAAGAATCCTGTTTTATACTGAATTCATTTCGATTTTCTCAAATAAATGATCATACCAGTAGTTTTTTGTGATGAGCACACTCAAGAGGAGTATTTTTCAACTAGATGTTTGGGGGAGGGGTTAGAGCATGGTCAGTGATTGAGTGGCTTTCTCTGATGCCTCCCTGCTCATCAGCCAAAATATTCTCACTTATGATCTAGTCCAAGAGCTTGTTATACAATATCTGACATATAGTTTGCTGACCACAAGGGAGGTTGATGGGATGGTAAGAGGAGGCAGGTAGATCGCTGCCTCCTCATTTGTGGATTGGGATGACCAGAGCTAGGCCTCAATCATTGGAATCTTAGCATGATTATTGATGCAGGTGAATAGGGAAGCCAGAACAGGTACACACCTATCTAGATTATTTTGGATCACCTGAGATAAAGTCATGTTCAGGAGCCTTGTTTGGTTTCAGGTGTTTAATCAATTCGATCATTGTTTTTACTTTTTATTTTTTTTTATTTACTTTTATTTTTGCTTTTCATTAAATACCCTGGTCATTTTAATTTGTTTTATCTTAAAATGTTATTAACAGATCAATCTGATTTCATTTCTCTTTCCACAGCCAAGTACAGTTAATAGTCTTCACAGTATGCCATACTATTAACTCTAGTCCCTCTTAGATATTTTAGAAAATATATTAACTGTAATCTCTGTATCCTGCTTGCTGGTCTACGACCAAATAGAGATTGATTTATTAGGGGTTTTTTGTGTATGCCCCTATAAATAAGAGAAACAGGAAGATTTGTATTACATCACGAATATTTTTTTTTAAATTATCATTTTTATTGCATTTTTCTTTTACAACATTTACCATTATACAATGATGGCAAAGTAAATCTTTCAAAATATACATCTTATTAATACTATCAATCTTTACAATCTCCATTACATCTAAACATACGTCATTTTACAATCTTAATGTTTTCCTAAAAAAAAATTCTTGTCTAGTCTCTGCTGTCTATCCCTTAACCAATTGTACCATAGCTCCCAGATTACAGAAAATTCTGTTTCCCCTTTGTCCTTTAGTAATAGTGTTAATTTAACTAATTCAGCGCATTCAAAGACATCACAAATATTGAAAGCACTGGCCATCATTTTAATATATTGTCCTTTTCTCGGCGGGGGAAGGGGGAATGCCAATTTCTACTCACATGAAAACATAGAAATTTCAGATGGAGAAAAATAGATTTTCATCAAGCAGTACATTATTGTTAATGTTAATCTATATTTTAGGCTCAGCAATTTAAAAGTATATTTAATTTCTGGATTCTATAAATGTTGCAATTGTTTTGCCATGAATATATGTATATTTTACTTTCAACTTCTCAAGTCTGATTATGAACTGTTCTATTTGTGTTGATGCTAATGGTGAATCAAGGAGTCTGAATTGTTTTTCTTGGAACAAAACAGAAAAATAATCCAAAAGCAAATCATAGCTTCTTTCTCTATATCTGTATGGTACCTGGATAAATCCAGCTCTAATTGGTTATCTTGCTTGTTTGTGTGTTTGTGTTTTCACTTAATATGAGATGCAGATTCCACTTAGTGAATATTGTTAAAGCATCTCTAGACTACTATTAGAATGATCCTGCCTCCCAGAATCACAGGAAGGCGCGGATGGGGTGGAGGGATTAATGTGAGAGAGTGAGGAGTAGAAAATATTGTCTGATAATAGGAAAAGGTAGAAACATAAGAAAAGAAAGACCTAGAACATTTATCTCACCAGAAACAGCGCCTCTTCTCAGTCGCAGATGGGCACTGCAGTCAGGAAAACCAGTTCAGGCGCTGTGAAATGGCAGGCTCGATATGGGAGGGCTGAGTCACCTGAACTAAGGTAAGAAAAGTACATGATCTTGTTTTTAAACAAAAAAAATTTTTACGATGCTATATTTTTCCTCAATAGATGGAATTGGACTGGACTTGGCTACATAGCCTATTTTACCAACACTGATGTGGAAGTATAAATACAGATTAATCCTGATAATAACACCCAACTAGATTCTGGGAATTGTGAGAAGAGTATTTTCTGTGTGTACTTCATTATAGAATTGGGGAGTATTAAAATTTAAAATATTTCTGGATTAATTTCATCAAAGCCCGGTTAGGTTTTTTTCCTCCCTCTTTTTTTTTCTATGATGATCATAAAATGAACATATAGAACACTGTTATTTCACATAGGAGTAGCAAATTTCATGAGTGCCAATCAATTTTTAGATTATTTTCTGCACCAGGATTCATCCTATAATTCTTTAATTTTTACTCTCCTAGTAGTTCCTTTTCCCCACTGTGCTATTACAGTGGTCATACATGGGTCTGCTTTCCAAATGAAATACTAATTAGCCATAGCAATAGCACTTAGACTTATATACTGCTTCACAGTGCTTTACAGCCCTCTCTAAGCAGTTTACAGAGTCAGCATGTTTCCCCCAACAGTCTGGTTCCTCATTTTACTGATCTCAGAAGGATGGAAGGCTGAGTCAACCTTGAGCCTGGTAGGATTCGAACTGCAGTCAGCCGGCAGTCAGCTGAAGTAGCCTGCAGTACTGAATTGTAACCTATGCGCCACTACGATTTCTACCTAAGGGGCTTTGCTTATGGGAGGAAAATTGCAGGTGAATATGGATGTGCAACATTCTGCTGGTCTCCAAATGCTGTTAATTTGTACTGGAGTCCTTTAGTTTCTTAGGCTAAATGCCGCAGGCCAGAGATTAGCTTAGTTTTAATTGTGAATTCCAGAGGGAAAATACTTACAACGACTTACAACAGTTCATTAAATGGCTGTTCAAAGTTACAACGGCACTGAAAAATGTGACTTCTGACTATTTTTCACACGACCCTTGCAGCATCCCCATGGTCATGTCATTTACATTCAGATGCTTGACAACTGCTTTATATTTATGACGGTTGCACTGTCCCTGGATCATATGATCCACTTTTGCAACCTTCTGACAAGTAGTGGGGAAGCCAGATTCACTTAACAACCATGTAACCAACTTAACAACTGCAGTGATTCACTTAACAAATGTATTTGTTAATGATTCACTTAACAAATGTGGCAAGAAAAATCATAAAATTGGGCAAAACTCACTTAACAAATTTCTCACTTAGCAACCTAAATTCTGGGCTCAATTGTGGTTGTCAGTCAAGGACTACCTGTATTTGGTTTGTGCTTACTTCAGCTTCATCTTGTGCAGGGCTCACAAGCTAGCTGGCTTTGATGGTCTCTTCCAGGTGGCAAGCTCTGGTCCACCACCTAATATTTCTGTGCTACAGAGCAGCACAAGATCGGGGATTCCTGTTGCTTTTGTATGGTTTAGACCAGTGATGTCGAACCTATGGCACATGTGCCCGAAGTGGCATGCGGAGCCATGTCCCCTGGCACGCCAGCTGTTGCCCAGCCCAGCTCCACTGCGCATGCATACACGACCTCCAGGTTTCTAGCCTAAACCCCCCCCCCCGAAAAACAGCTGTTTTTCGGCTCTTTTTTCCCCTAGAAATCCTGAGGGTCGTGCATGAATGCACGGGGAGTCGCTTGCGCATGCGCAGGGGGGTCGCATGTTGCATTGTGGGTGGGGGGCACACAGGAGCACGCGCGCGAGAGCGATTTGGTACGCGAACTGAAAAAGGTTCAACATCATTGGTTTAGACGAAAATAGCAAGAATTGTTTGCAGTCAAAGCTCTATCTTAGATTACGCTGCCAAAAAGATTACGCTGCCTTAATATTCTTTTAGCTGCCTGCCAATGACCCTGTGTTGGGCTATTATTATGACGAGCTAGAATATTAACACTGTAAGATATATCCGGCCTAGTCCAGTTACTTATATACATTAGACTACCAATTAAAGATTGATACATAGTTTTATCAAAATCAGACCCAGCAACATTATCTTTCCCCATAGGAGTTTTAATAATTTTACAGTCTTCCATATTGTATCTCATTAACAGTTTACTGACTTTCTGAGATTGTGATAACTTATAACCATTTTCAGTTTTTGTAATGTCAATGCCTAAATAATGTTTAATCTTACCCAAATTTCTGATTTTAAATGCTTCTTGTAATTTTGCAATAATACCAGATGCTTCTTGCTCAGTTCTAGTAATAATAGCTAGATCATCTGTGAATAACAGCAACATTGCAACAGAATCACCATTTTGATTCCTAAATAGACAAGGATCTGCTAAACTAGCTTTAAACCCCATTTTATCTAACGTTTTAACTATACACTGGTTCCATTCAAGCCCTGATTGTCGTAAACCATACAAACTCTTAAGAAGTTTCCAACAACCAGTTGTATTGTCAGATATTCCAGGTGGTTTTTTCAAATATATAGTATGTCTTAGTGGTACATGGAGGTAAGCGATCTCAACGTCTATATGATGAATATGGTACTTATGCTTTGTTGCCCATACAATAGCTGCTCTTAATGTAGTAGCCCTTAATGTTGGTGAAAAGACTTCATCATATTCAGTAGAAGTTTGGGCAAAAACTTGAGCTACCAATCTAGCTTTACATGATGTACTACCATCAACCCCCTTCTTTAACTTAAACACCCACTTTGACCCTATCAGTGTTTCTCCTGCAGGAAGTACGGCATCCTCATAAACCTCTAACCGTTTCAAAGACTGTAGTTCTTTATTAATTACTTCAGCCCAAGCCTTTTTCTCTTCCTCAGGTAGTAATGACATTTCATTAAAATTACAGGGTTCTATTGTTACCTGACATATTGACCCTGACTGGTATCTATCAGGTGGTCTTCTAATCCTCGTTGATCATCTGGGTAGTTCCAGCTCAGCCCCAGTAGTAGCTGGTGATAAAGCACTATCTTCCTCTCGCTCCTCCTGACTAGTAGTTTCAGGATCAGACACAGCCTCTAATGGCTCCCCCTTCAGAGTAAGAGGTTTTACCGGCTCAGCAACAGTTTTTACTTCTTCCTCAGAAGTATGAGGTATAAATGTATGTTCTAGATTACACCAACCCACATGCTCTAAAAACATTGCACTAGCGCTCACACACACATTTTTATACCCTGGCAATCCAAATCTATATGCCATATGGGTAGCCTCATATCCTAGGAAAAAAAACATTTTATGAGCTCTATGTTGACCTTTCTTCCTTCTTTGGCTTGGTATGTACACCCATGCCGGTGCTCCAAATGATACATTAACTAATGGGTAAGCTAGCCCATCCCAAAGCCGCATTAGTTCAATCTACCCATTGGTTAATGTGTAGTTGTGTTAGTGTAGCCAGTGAGTGGACTTGCTACCTTGAAAACCCTTCTGATTTTTTTGCTTTGCTTTCCTCACAACTTCATTTTTTCCATTGGCATCTGCTTTGCTTGGAAAGCCCCCTTTTTTCTGAAGACCAAGGCACCTATATTGATTGTAACTTCCTTTGACTGGTTGCATTTAGGTTCCATGATAATTAGTACTTATATTTATGGTATTTCATTTTACTTTTGATGTGAAATACATTAACTTGATTACTAGCTCTGTTCAACTCCATGTTCTGTGAGAGCTCCACTTGTATGGAACAATTTGCCCCATAAACCAAAGATGGCCACTTCTCTCATAACCTTCTGAAAGTTAGTAAAAAAACAAAAAGCCTAATTATTACAAAAGGCCCCACATTGCTGTAGTGTGCTATTAATTTAGCTTATTTCTTCTCATTGTCATCAGAAACATTGTTTTTGATAGTAGAAGGGACTCCATAACAAGCTGCAATTGATGTCTATGTGATAATATAGCAATCACACTTAGACTTATATACCACTTCACAGTGCTTTACAGCCCTCTCTAACATGCAAGGCATAACTTAATACTTTGGTCACAATGCCTGATGTGAATATGTAGGTCATGTAATTTGCATCATATTATGACACAAGATTATAGTGACCAGATGTCCCGCTTTTGGTGGGACAGTCCCGCTTTTTAGCAATTTGTCCCGCGTCCCGCGGCGTTTTAAAAAAGTCCCGATTTTTGGAAAGAATGCACAAGCTAGGGAACGGCGGG
>JANHJO010006273.1:28348-38695 GCA_032468235.1 Pseudoxyrhopus heterurus | reverse complement strand
CAGGAATTATTTTATAGATATAACAACATCTCTTTTATAAAACTAAAGTAGAAAATTGTCCAAGTCACTTTTCTGAGTTAAGATCTACATATTCAAATAGTTCTTCTGGGGTATTATTTGTGAGCCCCTTTTAACTATATTTAAACCTCAGCCAGTTTCATTTCATAACATCTTTGTCAATATCATTTTTATATTCTGTCAGTTTTAAATCCATATCCAAAACAGCCTGATTTTCTGCTATAACCTCTTTTATCTGTTCTTTAAAGCTCATTTTTATTATGTCAGTCTAAAGAGTAAATTCTTGACATGCTGTTGCCAAGTATCTTTAAATTATTCCAGAGTTAAAATATATTTTTCCTCCATTCTGTATTAGTGGGAGTTCTTCTTTAATCTTTTTTTTTCCTGCCTGCCTCTAGTAATCAGTTATCAAGATCCCCTCTTATCATGTTTTTGCATTTCAAACCTTCAAGAATGTTATCTAGCCAATACATGTATTTTTCATATACAATCTCCACACTCCACCAAGCAAAGAATAGCAGATATTCTCCATAACTGCTTCTCTTATTGATTAACAGATTAAATATGAATATGTCCATCTTGTGCCAATTTCAGAATTGCAAGAACTAATTAATCCCTTGCATCCTTTCTAGATAAATGACATAGGCTGGTATAATACAGATGTATGAAAGTTTCGGATATTAGAGATGTGGAACAGCAAAGACTTCCATCCCAATCTCCAGTGCAGATCTAAACCCTGTAATATAGTAGTTTATTTTATGTAAAGAGGAAAAAAAGCAAGAGAGGTTAACTATTGTTTTAATAAACTTAAAAATTCTTACAGAACAAAAGCAAGTCCTTTATTTAGAAGAAGGATATAGTTTTGAAGTGATTTTGATGTAAAGTAATATAATATGTTTAGTAAATGCATATGCATCTTTTCCCTTTCATTTTGGTTGAAAGAGAGTATCATTTTTAACTGATTTTTTCAGCATTAATTACACAGTTATTTTCAAGTTCTGTAAGTGACTGTGCTACCCTTATTGCAAATATCTGATCTGTGAAGATCCTGAGTCAAGCTGCAGAAATCAAGAAGTACAGTCATATTTATATTTAAGCAAATGCTTCCATGTGCAAGACAGAGCAGATGGGATACAACTTCTGATTATCTTCCAAGATGGTTCCTACAGAGCCCATTATTACACTCCAAACTGTTGGGCTGTACAATTCTAATACCTGAATATGAATAGCAAAGGTCAAGATATCCTTTGCTATCCATATCTGGTAATGACTATAGCTGGCAACTAAGCCTGAATTTGAAACGAACAGCCTAGCATTCTGTGGCCATTCTCTCTCCATTGATGTCAAACTGTATATCTGCTTCTTCTGAGAAAAATGCAATGGCAATAAGATCCTCTTTCCCTTTCCAAAAATTCTCTAGCCACAGTTCTTCCACTGTGTGTGTGTGTGGGGGGGGGGCATCACAGGTGATGTCAATACATTGATGGCATTTTGCCCCAATATCCAAATTTAAAATGTATGCTTAATGGCATAGTTCTCAAAATAACATTTCCTATAGTCAAGGGACTATGGCTCCTTTGAAAAAAAGACAACCATTTCTATTTTTAATGGAAGAATTTCTTAAATCATTTGTACCTTGCTCAATAGCTTGAACAAAGGAAGGCAGCTTTGATAAGCAGCAGAAAAATTCTAACACAGGGCTATCAAACTTGTGGCCCATCGGCCAGAGGCGTCACACACTGGCCACACCCATGCCCAGTTTAGCAAAGGGGAAAAAAGTCCCGATACATCACATGACGCCACCATGATGCTGCAAGTTTGACATCCTTATTCTAACAGATGACAGACAGACAGACAGATAGACAAAGTATGTCATAGCTTCTGGAAGTTTTGGTGAAATCATTCCTGATCCATTCATTGCTTCCAGTGAATGGATTCACCCTGAAAAGCCCATTCTTATTGTTATTATGAGTTAAGTACCATGGAGAGTACCCTCTAGTCTGCAATTCCATGAAGTTCTTAAGACCTGGCTTTTGTCTCAAGATCATGGTTCTAGAGTTACATAACAGCAAAATCCAGCAGACTCTGAGCAGCAAGTTAATGCATTTTTGGGGGGAGGCGGGAAGTTGGGGTTCTCTTTTATTTGTATGAATATTTGAGTCCAGGCTCTCCATATTTTTGCATTTTTTTAAACTGTTCTTATTTATTTTTAGATTTTGTAAGCTGCTCAAAGTCTACTGAATTGGGTAGCTATAACTAATTTAAATAAATATCAGATGCAATTCTAGAAATGTAACCCTGAAGCAGAATTAAGGCATATTGCCATGATTCTTAAGTGTGAGGATTGCCAACATGTTAAACTTAAGCAACCCTCTTCAAAACTGGTGCATTAATTTCTCACTTCAGCAAGTTTTCAAAAACAGACTGTGGTTTGCCAGAGATGATATTTTAATAAAATCAAACTTTAACACAGGCATTCATATTTGTTTGAGTTCCATTCTTCAGCAGAAGGTTTAATAACAAGTATCAGATGTACGAGAGTTGTATAACGAAGCCCGATTGCGCAATGCCATATATCAGTTCAAGTTTCCTTTTGCAATTTTAATGTCAGCTTGCTTCAGTAAAGAATTAGAGACCTGGTCTGTAAAGACTATAGTTCATTTATTCCTCTCAACTATTTTTTTGCTAGTGATAAGTTCTGCTGCAATTAGTGGATCTCATGTCAACAACCCAATAACTCTGGTAAGCATGGCTATGATTGTTATTCAAGGAATTAGCAGAATACAGGTAGTCCTTGACATACAACAGTTCATTTAGTGATTATTTAAAGTTACCATGATATTGAAAATGACTTATTAATGTTTTTCCCACTTACAACCGTTGTAGCATCCCCATGGGCACGTGATCAAGATTCAGACACTTGGCAACTGATTCAGATTTATGACGGTTGCAGTGTTTTGGAGTCATGGGATCTCCTTTTGCAACCTTCTGACAAGCAAAGTCAATGGGGAAGCCAGATTGTCTTAACAATCAGGTTAGCAACTTGTCAACTACAGTGCTTCACTTAACAATTGTGGGAAGAAAGATCTAAACTAGGGCAAAACTCACTTAACAACTGTCTCACTTAGCCACAGAAATTTTAGGCTCAATTGTGGTCATAAGTCGAGGACTGTATGGAAGCTATGCAGTCTCAGTGTCTTGGGAAGGGCATCTGCATTGGTGTGCTGAAACAAATGCATTACAACATCACAACTGTATCTGCCAATAGCTCTGGCTTTAAGATGTCTCATTTATTCTACAAATTTCTGAAAATGTTCAAGAAAAAAAAACCTTCATAATTTCAGAGCTTCAGATGAACCCTTGTGATTTGTCAAACATCCAACATCCTAATTTTTGGGCCACCTGTTCAGCTGTGATCTTACTCTTCCTTTCTTTCATGTTCTTCTCCTGGGAAATGTAACTCTAGTTCCAGCATCTGTTTTTTGTCCTTTTAAAAGAAGAGTGAAATAAGGAATGCGTGCAGCCTTTCACTATAGCATACATCTGATGCCGGTATATTAATGGTGTTTTCTCTCAAGGACCCTGTTGTCCTTTTTATCAACCCTTATTCTTCATGCTATCCTCCTGCTATCTATTTGTCTATATATTGTATTGTGCTAGTGACAGCACAGCCTCTGGCGCTGACTGCCTCTGCTGGAGCATTGGCACGAGATGTTTAGCAAGTGAGGAATCAAAACAACTTGGAACCAGGGTCAGGGAAGGAGTGGATAGTTGTTGGTATGTCTACATGAAATCCTTATACTTGGACATGCTGATTGCTGGGAACAAGCTCTGGGCAAAACAAAAAATGTATGACAACAAGGGCAGGAAACAAAGGAAATTGGGACATCCGGGCAATTGTTTCTTAGTTAATTAAGAACAGGAACTGATTGCTACATATATTTTAAGGCAGAAGCACCGAGGTATTTCCGGGTTGAAAGCATCAACCAGTGACATCACCATTATTTTGGGCACACCCATGTCCTTTCATGTCACCAGCAGGAGCTGGAGTGAAGGACGAGAGCTCAACCCTGCCCCATGGCAGTACTTGGACCTCAAATGCAAACTTTCTAACTTCCTGCCCAGCATTCCAACTACTCGAGCCACTATGCTGCTAGTTGCTACATATGTGTAGAATAGGGGTGTTAAACTCAAGGCCCATGGGCCAGATTCGGCTTGTGGGGTGCTTAGATCCAGCCCATGGGGCCAGCCTGGAAATAGCAAAGGACTGGCCTGCAATGCCTCTGCTAGCAAAAACGGGCCACGGGGGGCCATGGGAGGTCCCCATATGGCCCATTTTTGGCCTGGATGGCCTCCTGCAGTACCCTGCTGGGCAAAACAGCTGTTTGTTGCAGGAAGCCATCCAGACTGAAAACGGGCTGTACGGGAGCCACCTGCACCCCCCATGGCCCGTTTAGGCTGGCAGGGTGCTTCAGGAGGCCGGCCGTCCCATCTGCTCTCCCCCAGCTGGCCCATGGAGGACAGCTACAATGCTGATATGGCACTCCAAGAAATCCAGTTTGACACCCCTGGTGTAGAGTATTAATCATGTGAGTCAGGCTGTCATTATGAAACTGATGATGCTAATGATTTAAAAACAATAAAAAGATGGACTAAATTGTATGAATCAATAAGATTTTACAATGATCTACTTTTTCTGTGACTGCACTTCAAGTTTTTTTGTAAGCTGAGATCACTTTTATTGCAGGGATGCTAGTTTTGTATCTTCTTTCTGCTGCCACATCTAATTCCTATTGCATACACAGGAAGAGGACTTGAATGCACAGTTATGCAGATCTATATGTTGACTATGTGCAGCTGACCAACTTAGGTGACTACGGGTAGGGTACTATACTATCAGTGTCATTTCTGCAGTGACTACACAACTGTTGAGAAACAATTCCAAGTTTCTTAACATTCTGCCATCTGAGTTGGCTACATCAGAAAAACGATCAGTTGTCTAGGCAGTGCCTTATGGTTTGTGTCTAGTTATCTGTTTGCTCATCACATCTTAACCAACTCTTTGCTCTTCCAAATGTGCCTCACTTTTTATGATGCACTTACATAATACCTGAGGTCTAGAGATCTAATGTCTGAGAACTGAGAACCAAGAAACATTTTAAAAGCTCCACAAACACTTGGTTTCAGCAATGTGTGCCTTCTTCCTACAGCACAGTTGCTTAGGAGCAACAAGCCAAAGTATGTGTTTCTTAAACAGGATTTCAACAAGTTGTAGTATTACTGTTTTTGAAACATTACACACACTGTTTTTCTCCCATGGGAATATACTGTAATGTGGGTATGATATGCCCTATTTACATAGCTTCTCCCATTTTTTTTCTGACCTCTCCAACTGGGTATCTAGAAGGCTAATTATAGGTAGGTGGCAGAAGTGATAAAAGATGAGCAAAGCCTACATCTTTATCAAACTCTGGCAATAATTATCTTGGGAACTTTCAGAAAAACTTGGCCCAAATATGTATGTAAAAATATTTCAGTCACAGCAATGAAACTGTGCTGAATTATTCTCATTCATACATGCGTACACAGAGAAGAGAGAGAGAGAGATTAAATTAGATAATCTTTCTCTTTGTGTTACTTCACAAAGGACAGGTAGCCACTCCTTTCTCAGGCTACCTGTCACAGTCACCTGCATAGTGATCTCATAATGCACTTCTCTATTCCTAGTCTCTCTTTTCTTGAACATAGGTATCAATTATTCTGGCCAGATCCACAATGACGGTTACATGTCTTACCAGAAATCAGATCTTCATGCAGTGGTCTGAATGAGAGAAATCAAGAATACCAGTAAATGGAACCTTGCCGTTTTCCTAGCTAAGATTGATGTATTTTAAGTTTTTCTGTGTATAGAAGAAAAGAAAGTAGAATAAAGTTTTGAACAGAGGTAGATCTTGCTTTGAACTTTGGAATTCATCTTTGGGAACTGTTGAGTACACTCTCTGTATATATATATAATGGTGGAGAGTGAAATTGTTGTATGTTAGAAGTATTGAGATCTCAGTGCCTTTCCAGGGATTTTTTTTTCCCCTAGTGGGAATCAATTTTAAGTAAAGTGACCCTGGAAGTGTTCTCTACTCAGGGAAGTGTGTGTGTGTGTGTGTGTGTGTATGTGTGTGTGACAGAGAGAGAGAGAGAGCGAGAGAGGAGTGAAAGTATCTTTTCTTTTATTATATTGTATCAATCTATCTGGTATTTCATAGATTAACTCTTCCCTGTCCCTCTTTTCAATTATCCTGCATTTCAGTATAATGAGCAAAGTTTACACTTAATTCTAAAATGAGAGAATTCACAATTTGCTGCGATTTTCTATTTCCTCAGCCTTTTGCACAACCCACCCCGTTCGTTATATACTATGGATGTACACATGTTCCTTGAAAACATTTACAGAATACTTGCTTACATGCATCTGACACATAACTAATCCTAAAAAAAACTTATATATGCTACAGAAATAGATTTCTTTTGGATTCTGAAACTAAAACACAGAAGTTCTGCAAAATCACCTTTGGGAAGGAGCATCGGCCAATCCATCCCACAGACTACATATACAGTATGGAGGTTGTCTGGTTTATTTATTTACTAGCTTATTACCTGGCCTTGCTCGGTTTTTTTTTTTTTTAACGAATTGTATTTGTGGTGGCATATCCTTCTGGGTTGTTGTTTTGTTGATGTGTGTGTGTGATGCCTGCTGCTGTGTGTCTTCTGGGTGTGTCAATGTCCTACCTCGTCTGCTGCTATTCATGTCACTCAAACATGCATTTTATTTACTTTATGTGCCCAGTAGCACGACATCCTTCTAGTGCCAATGAGCCACTCAAGTTAACCTAAAACCAGGGGTTGCCAGGGACATGAAAAGAAACATAAAGAGTTATCACCTAACAACATAACCAAAAGGAAATGTTTCCAAGAGTCTGGTCCCACATCTAGTGTGAGAGATGCTTGGCAAATTCAATTGATCCTATAATCTGTCTGTATTCCATCTGCTTAGTCTTAGAGTTCTAATTCATTAAACATTGATCTTGACATAACCCTGCTAAAACACAGGCATGCCATAGGCTAATGTGTTTGTCAGAGAGTATGCCTGTCCGTGTGTGCACAAAAGAGGAAGAGGGATTCAATTATTCCATGGTTCAGCCTTCTCCCACTTTCCAGTAACAGGGTGTTCTCACTTTCCGTGACAATGATTCCGACTGACCCTTCAGATTATGCTCTCTCACGCTTCAGCTTTCCTTTGCAGACAAAGCTTTTTTGTTCTTATCCCTGATAACTTGTTTGACAGAGTTCACCATGTAGCTAAGCAACTTTTTTTTTTTTTGAGTGGTGTGATAAGAGTAGACCACATTTCTTTCTTTCTTGACAACTTCATTCCCCATGCAAGATTACTTCCTGGTGGGAAAATACTTTAATACTAGTGAGCATCAAGTCAAATTGTATAACAGAGTAAGGGATCTCTGGTGCTCACTGAGTTTGGCTGTTTTCTTGCAGATGTTTCACTAGTAACATCATCAGTATAATAAATATTTGGTTAAGAAGTGCCTTCTTAGGAAAGATGGTTACAAGGATAATCTGTAGTAATGGCAGAGGTTCTCTGTCATGACCTCCCCCCCCCTTAAAACAGTTAAATATTGTATGTTAGCATTAGGCTGTGTTGGGTTTTCTCTTAGGTTTAGGGTTAGGGTTATATCACTTCATAGCACCATCATTATCACTGTTGCCATCCACAGAACCTAGAACATCATCCTAGGACCTCAGAAACCAGCTTAGCATGCTGTATGAACTCAACCACAATCTTTATAAAGAACCCATCTTGTGGATGTCAATAAATATGGAATCTAAATTCAGCATAATATATCAAGCAAGACTGCTCTGGGGACAATATTGGAAGAGAGAAGAAATACCATCAGAAGAAGAATGGATTGGCAAGGTGATGAATCTGGCGGAAATGGCAGAAATGACAGCTTATCTTAAAGAAGAGATGGACATTAAATACAAAAGAGACTGGAAATTATGGATTGATTATATCAAGAATAGATTACGGAACAAAAAAGCAGTATTAGCATTCTGTTAGGGGATTAATATTAACACGAAGATTTTAGAATATGACATGAAAACTCTAGAGGTGGAGGGGAAAGAAATTTAAAATATAAAAAATAAGGATGTGATAGAATTATAGAAGAAATAGTGATGAATTTTATGTATACTTGTATTTGGTTTTGGGAAGTCAAGGGGGGTATTGAAAAAAGCTAATAAAAAGACTTTTTTTTTTTAAAAAAGAACAAAATATTCTGAATTCTGAAATGTTCAGATCCTTGTAGTCTAGACAAAAGGACCCCAACAATTGTCGATGGAGATTCTCAGTCATTCAGGTCATATTTGTCCCCAAGGTGCTTGTTCAAAAGGCAGCTGGACTTTGTTTTTCCTTGAATACATTTTGCTTGTCATCCAAGGAGCTTCTTCACTTCTTCACTTCAGAACTGAAGAAGCTTCTTTGATGAGAAGTGAAATGTCTTCAAGGAAAAAACAAAGTCTAACTGCCTATTGAAAAAGCACTTTTGGGACTTTTTCTTTGGGAAGTCACTCCTACTCAAATGTTCACATTATCCATGTCATTATAAGTGTGTGTGTTTGCATGTGCGTGCACATGATTTATATGATAAAGATATGAAACTGTCAATGCCTTTGTCTGCTAGGCTATCTGAAATGTGTATTATCCTGTGTTAGCTAAACCAGTCTAAGATGAGAATTACTGGACAGTCTCATAATTATTAGGGCGATTTTCATTTCCCTCTGGGAATTCTTCAGCTGAAAATCCAGTGATACATTTCATCATTTTGGTATTCTTCAGCCTGACATCAGATAAAGTGCGACTGAGCAGAACTGTGAAAAAGTGCATGAGTTCTTTCTGCAAAACGTCTGTCCCACTCAAAATACACTACTGAGTATTTATTTACGGCTTCCTTGTCAGAGTGATTTTTAGAAACACCGGCATCCTTCTTTTGAATAAAGTGGGCAAGTAATCAGGTTCCTCAACATTCCCATCATAGAAAACACTCTGTGATTTTCTGTGTCTCCTGTTCATGCTCCCTTGATTTATAAATTGCATTCCCCCCCCCTTCTTACCTCCTCTCCTCCCCAAATACCATTTGCTTTGCAAACTGTTGTCTGTTATTTGCAGTTAATCTCTGCAGGATTGGCTCTGGTCCAAGGATCCACTCAGAAAGCTGGATTGTTCCCTTTTCTCAACAAATGCCCTCAGACAACCTGGCACACATACCGTGCATGCTAATGTTGAACTTCGATGAATGTAGCCAGCAACGTGCAAAGTGATTCCTCTTGTTAGAGTCATCTGTGCTTTGTTGAAGTTCAAAATGAGCCAAACTTTCACCGTTATCTTGTTTATGTGTCACATTTGCACTTCAACTTCACTTCAATAGAATAGGAATATATTCATGGAAAACAAACATTTAAGATCTATCAAAAGACATTAGAGCAGCGTCAAAAGAACAATGGAATCATAAAAACAAGGTAATCAAGTAATTGAGGTAATCACGTAAAGTCTGCTAGAAAATATCTTTTTAAAATTAGGCAATTTTATGGCCACCCCATCTTGTTAAAGCAACTCTGGCAGACAAACAAAACTACAAGATTAAAAAAAACAATATAAATAGCTGTAAACTATTGTTTTAAAAAGCAATGACTGGGTTCACATTGTACAACAAGCCAAAACCAAGAGACCACGTTAGTATTATTTGATAAAGGGAGAGTCAGTCTGATGTAGTGATTAAGGTGCTGACTTAGAAACCGGGAGGTTGTGAGTTCAAGTTCCACGCATAAAAGCCTGTTGGGTGACTTTGAGCCAGCCACTCTGTCTCAGACAAACCAACCTCACAGGGTTGTTGTTGTAGAGAAAATAGGAGCAGGAAGTGGTATGTTGTATGTTTGCTGCCTTGATTTACTTATAAAAGTAATAACAGTGGGATAAAAATTTAATAAATAAATCCACATCAACTACTGCAATTCCGCATCATCATTCACAATATATCATGTAATCTGTAGATGGAGAACCTTCCAATGCCCTTTGTATTCATGGTGCTAATGACACAAGCAATACCAACAGCACTTATATTCCACTCCATGATGCTTTACAGCAGTCTCTAAGTGGTTTACAAATATCAGCATATTGCTCCCAATAGCAATAGCAATAGCACTGTATTTATATACCGCCTATCAGGGCTTGCAACCCTCTCTAAGCCGTTTACAATGTCAGCA
>JANHJO010006269.1:287255-301156 GCA_032468235.1 Pseudoxyrhopus heterurus | reverse complement strand
TATAAGCCGAGGGTGGTTTTTTCAGCCCTTTTTGAGGGCCGAAAAACTCGGCTTATACTCGAGTATATACGGTAATTCTGGATAGATATATTTTTTTAAAACACTTTGACTATGTTCCAACCCATCGTTTTAAGTGATAATGTGATTTGGTTTGTCTTAGTGTGATTTTTAAATCTAGAAATTGTGGTTGGTAAGCCATAATTTTGAATATTATTTTTGAATACAAAAATACTTGTGGATTCCACAATAGCTATAGTACAGTAATCAAAATAGTATTTTGTAATCAAAATAGTATCAAATACAGTAATCAAAATAGTATTTGCAGAAATACCTTAAAAATATTACACAGCCAAAATTTTGCAAGATCCTCAAATCCTGCAATTCTTTTCATTCTCATGTGACATTTTGAATTAGAACGTCCAATTTAATGAGATTTTGGGAAATACCAGATGTGTTTTCTATTTTCTTGCGTGACATTACAGAAAGTCTCAGAGAAAAATGACTGAAAAGTTTTGCGGTTCCTGTCCCATTGAACAGGACGTTACAGTATTAGCAGTACCTGAAGAGCTCAGATCATAATAATCAAGTTAAAACAAGCTATGAACTTTGTCTTTTACGCTTCATTTGACTTAAAATGTTTTCCTGTAAGAGTACAGGCCCAGATGATGTAACCTTAAAGAGAGAGGGTAAAATAGAAATGCATTTATAAACAGCTGCCAAAAAATTGAAGTACACTTCTTTATTATTTTTTTATTTTTTTCCTTAGTTTTTCATGACGCTTCCTAATTTTCTTTCTTTCCTTTTTAATATTTGTATTGTTTTTATCTTGTTAAAAATCTCTTCAATAAAAATTATATTTAAAAAAGGTACAGGCCTAGCATGTTTATTTAGGCAAGATGTTCAAGCAGGTTTCGGATGCTTAATATGGAAGGAGATATTGGTTATTTATTATGGCTGTCATTTTGTATTTTAATAAATGTTTGCTTATAGTTAATTGTGCTTTAACAATGTCATTTATGTATTACCTGCTCCTTGTGGGCCATCTGCTGGAAGAAAATAAAAGTATAATCTTAATAAACATATGTAAATTTATCTCTAATCAAAGGAGAGGAATGTCATTGCTGATTTCTCTACCTGTTAAATCTCCATACATCTCTGAGTACTGTCCAAAGTAGATTTGTGAAGGTGGATTACAAGGTGGAGAAAAAAGAGCAAGATGTTTTGCATTGTTTTAGATATGACCATCTACTGTGATTTCTACATTGCAGTGTTTGGTCCCAGAGCAGCATTTCAAGGCATACCTGAAGCAGATGCTTCCCAAGCGATTTCACTATGCCAATAATAACCGGATTGAATCTGTACATTTTTATATGGACCAGCAGTGGCAGCTTGCCCGGTAAGTTCTTGGTTTTTGTTTTAATTATCATTTATTTCACTTAAGTGGGAACAAATTATTTCTGTTGCTGCCTTATCTTTTACTTCTAGCTTGCATTTCATTACATAAGAGCAACAGTGGCACATATTTCCCTGCTAACGGTATGCTAGGGGCCCATATGGGCTCAAACGTCCACCTTTATCAAGCACTAGCTTATTACCCGGCTTTGCCTGGCTATTTATTTATGTGTGACTCAAGTTGTGGAATCCTCCTCCTGCTCATCTTCTTTCCCCTCCTCTTGGTGACATTGGGGCAATCACTGTCTCAGCCCAGCCTACCTCATAGGACAGTTGTTATGAGGGAAAGTGACAAAAAGGAGCATTAAAGCTGCTTTGTGTTCCAGAACAAAAGATGGCAGGAAAATCAAATGGTATTGGACATAATAATCCATTCTCAGCCATGGGGGTTCAGTGGGTGACAGTGGGGCAATCACTGTCTCTCAGCCCAGTCTACCTCATGAAGCTGGTGGGGTGAAGCCATGCTGCTCTGCTGCTGGGGTGAAGTAGAACTGCTGTTCTTGTAACCGTTGGGCATTCTGAGCTGTTTGAAAATGTGAGCATGCTCAGTAGAGCTTTGGTGCGAGTGTGTACTTTGTCACATTTTTCGGGGTGTTCTGGTGTGTTTAGGGGTTTGTGACCCCAACAGGGACCTTCTCCGTATGGAAAAAACCCCTCCCGAACTTCTCTTTTATATATATAGATGTAATGGTTTTTCAGAAATATAAAGATGGTGGTTTTTTAATTATTGGATGAACCATCTGGATGTTCCGGAATACTTTTCACCAGTGTGAAATTAACACCTGTAACTTTTCTGGATCTTCTAACTCCATTTCAACACATTGTAACAGTTTAAAAATTTGCCATGTTTTCCCCCCCAAAATGATACAAACTGAGTCCTTTATGTCTTTATAATAAACAGTGCCATCTTGGTGTCAATGAGCATTTTGATCTTAGAGTGGCCAACAAGAGAAGATATGGAAGTATGACATTTTCTTATTTTTTTTACCCAGGAATTCATCTTGACATGCCTTCAGCTCAAATACTGGAGATAAAATATAAACTTTATGACTACATAAGTTCTTATTCTAACTTGTCTATGTTCTTTTAATGTCATTCACAATAATAGTGAAATTACTATATTATTATATTTTATCAGAACAATTTTCACTATAAAAAGGAATCCTGAAACTCTGTTAGATGACCTTGACTTTTGACATTATGAAAAAAGGGGGGAAATCCTCATTGTTTATTTAATTTTATACACACATAAACACACATACCAGCTTGACTTTTTCTCTAAGCTAAAAAGCTGCAAATACTCTTGATCATTATTATGTTCTTTTTGTATATTTTCCCTCTGCAGTACTGCTTTAAAATGCAGTATAGGGACTATTCCAAGTGTTGTCAAGCAACAGATTTGTCAAAAAAATATTATGATAATGCTTTATTCTTTATGCATTATTAATATTTTATTTTGCTTTACTATAACAATCAAAGCAGTGTATAGTACAACAAATTAAAATAAAAGCCTAAAGGGGAAAGCATTAAAACACTAGAATTCAATATTGGCAGCTTTTAAATATTTATTTATCTTATTGTTTAAATTTTTGTCTGATTCACTTCCAGCATTGATTTGTTTGTTAGGCCCCTCGTTAGTTCAGCTAAATAGTAGTAGCCAGTTGATTTGGGAAAGTGAAACAGGTCCAACCTGACTAATACTAACAAAGGAAAGTAGTAGGAAATTCCAAAAGTATGGTGGTACCTTGGTACTCAAGTGCTTCAAAATTCGTCAAATTTGGGACTCAATGTATTTTGACATGAAAATGTTCTCCCGGTACTTGTTATTTGTTTGGTACTTGACACATTGCGATAGGAAGAGGAGGACAGCCATGGAGGACAGGAAGTCAGCCATACTGGGAATGTTGCTGTAAAAGGAAATGGGGGATGGCTTCAGAGGGTGGACAGGAAGTCAGACATGCTGGTAGGTCATTGACTTTGGAATAGAGACAAATGGAAGTCCTTCCAGGCCAAAACAAAGGGTCACATGTTAAGTCATGTGGCTTGTTTGATACTCATCTTTTTTAGTACTCATTGCACCTCATGGAACCAATTAACAATGAATATTGAGATATCACTGTATAAGGAATTATGGGAAGTTGAAAAGATAGCCCAGAAGAAGGCAAGGACAAATCACTCCCATAGGTTGCCTCAAAAAACCAAATGGAAATGTCTAAAAAGTGATCCCAAAGGTGCTTTTTCAAAAGGCAACTGGACTTTGTTTTTCCTTGAAGATATTTTGCTTTTCATCCAAGAAACTTCTTCAGAGCATAGCAATAGTCTGTGTGAAAATATTGTGTCAAACCCTCTATCACAGAATTGTTTCCCTCTGCCTGGAAGGACAATTATTAAGAAATCAATAATTAGCACATACATAAGCAAATGGCGTTTCCAAGCTTCAGATAATCTAGATTTTGCTGTTGGTACTCCTGTGATATTACTACAACACAGAATATTTGATTTATAGAGCTGACTAAATCATATTATTTCCAATTAATATGCATTTAAATGAGAAGGTTCTATTAAACAATGAAGAGATTGTGATTTGGTAGTGCTATTGTTGGGGCTAATAGGTCTGGGTTGCAAAGATGACCATTAGATGGCAACAAGGACCTAGAATTTTGAACTTCACTTTATTTCCATCTAGTGATTTTTCGGAGCTTTGCAATCCAGATGTGATAGCTGAAGCCATCATATCAAACTGTGCATTTGGTTGTCATTCAAAATTTTATTTATTTATATATGGATCTTCTGCAAATTTTAGCTATTAATGGCATTATGAGATAAAAAGTCAAATAACCCAGCTATAATAAATATGATATAAAATGTTAAGAATTTTCTTCAAGTCTTCCCATGATGTGTTTTGGGAATAACAGTACTTTCTTGGAATGCTTATACATTACTTCAAAGGAACTTTAATACTGGTTAAAAGGATGCACACATTTAAACATTTTTCACTGTTCTCTTTTCCCCTGACAAAAATATAGGAAAACTAGTCATTCCTTTCCAACACCAAGAAAGGCCCTGGTTCGCTTGAAAGACAGCACACAGAGAAAGATTATAAGCTTTGTAGGAGGAGTGTCATATTAGCCAAAAATAAATTATATCCATGTGATGAAATGAACTGCCTTTTAATAAAATCTGTTAGTATGAAAGATGCTACCAGACACGTTTTGATTAGAAATTTTGAAATTCTAGATGTTAAAGGTCTGGGGACAGACATTAGCACTACTTTCATTTCAGCACCAAATGAAGGCCTGATTGGCCCCCTTTCAAGTGCTGAATACCAGTAATTTGGCTACTATTCTCTTTTCATTTAGATCACTTATATTTGGATTAATTATCCTGCTTAACTGATTGCATCTTGCAGTTCCAACCATTTTGTCACAGTAAACTGTGGAAAGGAGAATTTGGAATTTGGAGGAAAACAACTCACAAATGAAATGAAAGCAAAGAAAATTTATTGAATAAACTCAGATAAATTAGAGAAAGGTTTAAAATGAATCTGAAGAAAAAATACTACTGAAGAAAAGATTAAATCTATTCTTCTCCTGCTCAGAAAATGACAGCATATAGAATTCTATAAGACCAATTGATGCACAGCACTAGGATCTAGTCCACACTGAAGCTTTTCTCCAAGAACTACTAGTATATAATATAGTGAAGTTTATTAATTACATTCAAATTGTCTGCACATACCTCATCTGTCTCTTTGTCTGTGGTACCTCTACCCAGACTATCCTCCATTCTATTTATCCTACCCAAGCATGACATTTTGTAGAATTCAACAATTAAAGTCTCAAGTGGATATTCAAGGGAAACTATCTTTTTTATTTACCATAAATAACACTGATGTAGAAACTGTTGATCAGGGGCCAAACTCAAGGCCCGTGGGCTGGATCCAGCCCGCGATGTGGTTGGAACTGGCCTGCGGGGCCAGCCCGGTCTACCCACATCACTTCGGCCTGGTCTACGCAATGCAGAGAGGAAAGATCAGGCCAGTGAAGCTTTGGCCCGGTCTACCCAATGCAGAGACGAAAGCCAGCGAAGCTTTGGTCCGGTCTACCTGGTGCAAAGAGGAAAGCCAGCAAAGCTTCGGCCTGGACTACCCAATGTAGAGAGGAAAGATCAGGCCAGTGAAGCTTTGGCCTAGTCTATCTGGTGTGAAGAGGAAAGATCAGGCCAATATAGCTTCAGCACAGTCTACCCAATTAGGCCAGTGTGGCTTCAGCCTGATCTACTCAATGCGAAGAGGAAACATGCTAGCAGCTTGGGGAGTGGTGTCAAGCTGGCCATGCCCACCTGTTCAGCTACACCCACCCAGTCAGCCATGCCCCTGCTCCCCAAAGGTCACCCATGCTCCCCCTCAATGAAATTGAGTTTGACACCCCTGCTGTCGATGGAAGATTAAGTTCTGTAGTATGGACACATTGAACCCAGACAAATTATTTCTTTGCCTAGCCAAAGAAATATGAAGTGGAAAGCAGGACCAAACACTGTGTCTCTTGGTACAAAGATGTACCATAAATACATATCCATGAGAAATCTGAAAGAATCTCCCTGTCATCATGGCTGCCAGTATATATCCATGCCCATTCCAGTGGTAGGAATCTTGGCTGACAAACCTTTGGCATGCTTTTGTATGTAGATGATCTTTTTCATCTTATTATCTTTGAGCATCAAATTATTTAATGCTGCACAGTTTGGTATGCATTGTTCTTAAAAGAGAAATAATTAGTACTTATGGCATTGGGAAACATAAATTGGGAGTTGTTTAGTGTATATTTTATCTGATGCAGGAGAGCTTTACAAATGTCTGTACTGCTTCTATTTCTCTATGCACTGACTATGGTTATTGTTACTGTAGAAGCTGCCACCTTAATAAAATTTCTCACTAGGGGCCCAGCTTGAAGAAATGCAAATCCAAAGTAATATGTCTTACTCCTTCAAAAACAACCATAACACAAATATTTCAAACTAGCATTAAAAATATTCTTGGCCAAGAATGCAGGAACAATTTAAAAGAATTAAAGAGATCTCGACTTTTCTTTTTTTTAATTTCAGCATCCAAAAGTAAAAATGTATCAATTGTATTTCTTATATGTCTTGGATGTATAAGCAAATAATCAGAATTATAACATGAACAACTAAATAAATAAATGCTTAAGAACAATTAGTAATATATATCCTTTTTTTTTGGTAGCAGTTTACAGGATTGCTTTAGCCTCGTTCCAGCTTCATTTTATACATTTTTTAAAGGTTATACAACAGAGACCAACATCCCTTCCTTTGCATTACTCTTACATACTAACAGTATCAACAGGCAAGAAGATTATTATAAGATTAAAATCTCATGTGGTCCTTCATAAAATCTCATACAAACCAATAAAATCTTGCAAGGTTACAGTTGCATTGCTAAAACCTTCTGATAGTTATCAGCTTTATTTGCGAAGGACTGAGGTGACTTTTGCGGTGTCTCAAATCCATGGGCACTGTATTGTTCATCATGCTGTACAGCTAAGAAGTTTCACATGTACTTTAAAATGGCAAATTTGACTGTCAACCATCCCACTGGTTGAGACAGCAAAGGAGACTCCTGGGACATCTTTTTTACCAAGAGTATAACTTTACTGAAAATTCTATGTGGGTACAGAAGTGGAAAAGGCAATTCTAACAATTTCCCACACAGGCAGCATAGGAAACCTTTCCCTTTCTCCCCGATCCACCCATTGTTCATTTTTCTAGCCAATCAGTCACATTGTTTTGGGAATGGTCTCTCCACCTCAGACTTTCCCAGCTGATGACCTTGAGGTGTGGAATCTGTCTCAAGCTTGGAGCTGGCAAATTTGCATTTCTTTATCCTCTTGCATTCCGATGCCCTCCCTCTCTCCTCCCATTGCTGATGTCTGGTTGTGAGTGGGGGTTGTGTAGTGAGCCAACCACGACAAACAGACAAGTATATACAGAAGTGCGTACAATATTGCAGACAGCACTGAATCTCTCCTGTTCACTATTAACTATCCTCAGGTGTCCGAGCAACTTTGTTTAGCTCCTACATTATGTTTTGTTAGAAAATTCTGTTTTATTCTATAGAAATGGTAGCAGAGGATTATTATATAGCCATACAAATCAAATAAAGTATTCAGTGTACAGTCACTATGGGTCTTGTTGCTTAATGGTTTCAACTGTCTTTTAACTGTCACAGGAAACTCTCTTCAGAAGATAAAGGAACCATAGATTATAACCATAGACACAAACTAAACACTGCCATGTACTGGCTGAATAATTATGTAGTTTTGTCAATACAAAATACAGTAGAACCTCTGATCACAAATGCTTCCATTCACAACCAACTAGGCTGACGTTTTTACCTCTGGTCACAAACGGGAGCTTGGGTGGCAACCAAACACAATTTCCCTTTTCGTGCTGCTTTCTCCTTCCGTGCTGTGCCATTTTGTTTACACGCATGCACTTTTGGTGAAGACCAAATTGGGTGATGACCAAATTCTCAGAACAGATTGTGGTTGTCATCTGAGGTTCCACCTGTATATGTCAACATGTATTCCAACAAATTTTCTAACAGATTTAGGTATGGTCGGACTTCAAACTCACAACTCACCCATGGAAGGGAATCAAGCCCCACATTACTCACACTACACATACACACCATGCTGGTGTGTTTGGAAAGAGAAAAAATAGTTTTGGCTTTCCTATCAGTTTAGTGACTGTACAATCAATCTCATTCCTTAGCTGAGCTTTCCTCAAAATGTTGGAGCCCAATGTTTAGAGGTTTATCAATGAGATCTTTCAAAATACCTTAAGAAGGGGATGCCTATGAAAAACCCATGGTTACCAGATCTTGAATTTTGTCACCTTTAGGGATCACTCCACCATTTCAATTCTGAGTTCTTGGAATGGAAACAAAAGGCACACAGAGATTCTCAGAGAAAGCTATGATCTTACTTGGAGCATCAAGAGGACCATCAATATGTAACTACTTTTTATATTTCTTATTAGACATTTCGGCAGGGGAGGGGACTGACCATTGAAATTTTGAGTCTAGGTCATAAATATCCTCCAGGAGATCCATTGTAATTTCAAACACTCACTAAGTATTTGGTTGCAAGTTAAGGATTACTTGAAAAATGTGTGTTACATTTTCCCCAAATAAGATCACAGTTGAGCATGTTAATAAATACTTGTATCTCACATGTGACAGTTTGATAATTTGCATAGTCATGAATGGCAAAATCTATCATATCTTTGGGAATATGGAAGATTGAAATATAAGTAAGTTAGATTATTGATCAGACTACTGGGACATTTTCTATTCTGATGGCAGCAGCTTTGAAAATCTGACTAATATAATTTTCTTGCTAATATGTATGATTTTTACCTTCAGTGAAATAAATTAATACTCACTGAACATATGCTATCATAATTATGACTGTTTTATTCTACAGTACATTATAAATTGAAACAATAAACAAACATTTCTTATTTTTAGCCTGTATAGCATAGTCATATATCTTCCTTTATTGTGGATATCCCTGTACTTTAATTGGTGATAGAATAGAGGACATCATTCTCTTTGAAGATTCAAGGTCTTGGCAATTCAGTTATGAAGTGAAACAAAGTCACCAAAAAGAGAATGGGATCTTAGTCTTTGGTCAGGAGACTAAGTGGTCACATAAGTCAGTCTTCTCCATATGGTGGGAAATATTGTGTTTCTATTTAAGTTAGATGCCAGAAGGGAAACAATTACTCTATGCTTATAAATTAACCTATGCAAATGTTATGCAAATATGTGTTCTCTTTTCGTTTCCTTTTTTAATGATGCATATTTGTTTCTGATATAATATGTACAGTAAATTGTGGTGTAAAGCTCACCTGAAGAAATACAACTGGAGAAAATAAAAATAACCAATTTATTATTTCTAAAGCTAGCAGGTGACCATGAGCCCCTAGTTTGTTTTATCCAGACAAGTCAAAAGTAAGTGTTACATACACATTTTATAAAATGTAGATCAAAGAAAATTTGAGCATGCATATAGTATATATTAAAAGTGAGAGCCAGTTTTGTGTAATTGTTAAAGTTAGAAACCAGAGCAATGTGAGTTCCAGCCCTGCCTTGGGAACAAAGCCAGGTGGGTCACCTTGGGTCAGTCACTCTCTCTTTCTCTCTCAGTTTTAAGAAAGAGGACTGAGCAAACCACTTGAGCAATGGCAAACTACGTCTGAAAAATCTTGCCAAGAAATACAAGGACTTGTTCAAGCAGACTCTGAGATGCTGATATGATTGAACAAAAGAAAAAAGTATTTACAGCAGATCTCAATACAGTAGAGAGAATTGCTTTTAACAGATATTAAAATAAGATAACTCTAAGGGAAAGTCTGGTAACATTCATGGTATGAACACATACCATGGAATGCAACATAGCAGCTTTGATGTATGGGAGATGTCAAAACTCTAATTGTTATTCTTACAAGCTGATCCAGTACTTTACTGTGGAAGGAGGAGAGATAAGGAAGCACAGTACTATATACCCTTGAATCTACTGTCTTCATGTTAAGCATAAATCCTATAGGCATACAGACTGGCATCATAACAAAAATTCCCACAGTACTTAAAGGAGCCAGAGTTATTATATAGTAATAACAATAATAGAAACTACCTACCCACTCTGCTCATGTCATATTTCCAGAGTTGTACCTTTCATATACCTCAGCTACTCTCAGTCAATTGCTTTTGGAACAAAGGGCTTCAGAGATAATGAAGAAACCTGAAAACATGCCATCTTATCCACAGTTTGTGTGGCTTACATGACACCAACCCAATACAATAAAACAAAAATATTCATTAACCTGAACAAATAAGCAATTAATGAAATTTATGTAAAAATACAAGAACGAGAGTTGTTAGTCATGAGACTTATGCAGATTAGTTGTATAGCTGCATTTTAGTTGAGCAATGAGCATTCGTTATAAGATTATGTGACCATTATAAAGCTATCCACCATTTCTGTGAATATCATGTATTCCCCATGGGAGCTTCAGTGAAATTAATTGATGATGCATCATTACGGAGAACTATTTCTTTGTTTTCAGGTCTCAGCTTACAAACAAACAAATACTAAGCAACTTCACATTTCCTGCCCAGCTAAATTTTATTCTAACCCAAAGATCTATTTATAGCTTTTTTATTTAATCTAATCTGCTGCTTCTCTTAACATTTGTCTTCATGTGTACAGAAAAAATGCACAAAAACATTCAGGTAGTTGAAGGTTATGTAGGATAACCTAGCAGAAATAATTTAAGAATTGTAGGATGCAATCTGTAATTGTGTTATTTGAAGAGCTCTAGGATAAGATAGAAGCCTTGTATCATGACCAGATATAAGATAGATCTTGATTCAATGGCAGAATGAGAGATGCCACTGAAGCAAACAATGCTAGTACAACTCTTCAGATAATCCTCCTTCCCTTACAGCCTTGAGTAAATGAGTGATTGTTATTGTGTGTTTGTGTATACAGCCAATGCTGTTCAGTAAAAGCTGTATCATTACCAAATTCCTTTATTGTTAGAGTTTGGAAGTTAAACATCCATTCTTTCTCTTATTGTACTGGTTTTGCAATAAAAATATAAATTTATTTATTTATTTGATTTTTTTATCTCATCTTTATGTTATAAGTAACTCAAAGTGATGGACATACATAATACTCTTTCCTTCTATTTTCCCCACAACAATAACCCATGAGTTTAGTTGGACTGAGGGACTAGAATTCACTGACCACTACATCATCACTTATAACTTGCACAGACATTCATAAAAGTAATTTTAGATGTTTCTTTAAGATGTCAGTTAGACAATGATCTTTTTGTGTTTCTAATCACAGAATGTGATGTAAGCTTCACCTGGTCACTGGCAAGATTATGTCAAACACTTTCTTCTCCTCAATAAAGCTGTTATACATCTGGAACTGAGGACCATGAAACAAATGGAGTGAAGTCTGGAATGTAAGTGAAAAAAAAAAGGCTCAGGTTGAATCCAATCAGACCCAGGATAAGTTTATTACACAATCCATTCTGTAGAAGTGACAATGGCAAAAAGATTTGTGGTATATCTCTATTGAACAACATTTTCAAGCAGAGCTGTTTCAAATAGTGAAAGATTCATTACATTTTGATCTTGAAGGGGAATTCCATGATGCCAAAGCTTTTATATATACAATTTTTGACTAGGCCCTTCAATCATCTTTGGAGGTTTTCCATAGAGTGTCCTCATCAAATGAGATCAAAGAAGTGGATGTGCGCCTTCCAGATATAGGAAGAGTAGTATGAAATGTCCAGCAATTTTATTATAATTTTCATACATAATAAAATAGTACTCTTCTTTCAAGAATGTTAGTTTTTGATACTTTAGTTTTTATTGTGATTGCTGGCATAATATTGTGTGTAACAGTGGTTATAACTAAGTAGGAGCAGACCTGGTGAGGATAGGAAATCATCAATCTAATTGTAAGCTAGACTTTCTATATTGTCAGAAGAAAATTATTTGGACCTGACTATGAGATGAGCAAAACCTGAGCTTGATTTGAGAAAGGCTTTACCCTTAGCAACTTTTCTAATCATATAGATATTTTTGTGTTCCTTGTGTACCATTTTTAATATATTGAAGTATTTTGTTTATTAATTTATAAAAAAATCTATTTTACAAGTTTGTAATCTATACAAAATATTCTAATTATTAGGCAGATTAAAAATAAAATAATAAATATATTCTGTAATAGTAAAAAATGTTGGGGCCTGTTTGCAAGGCTATTAAATAACAGAACTAAAGAAAACTGCAACTTTTGACACTGGGTCTAGTAATCATACCATACTGATGGATAATGTGCCAAAATTGGTGTTAACTGTTTGTGATTATGTAGATAGACCTTTTCCAGAACAATCTATCCTCAATCTGACTTTTCAGGTCTTCCAGTGATGAACCCATTATTGTAGCAATTGAGACCATCCACCTTACTATTGAGTGCCACCTAGTCCCCTTTTCTTCTACCATTTCCAGTATTTTGTAATTTTTATTTGTTTTTCAATTTATAATTGTTTTGATAGTTGTATATCTTATCACATTGTGATCATGTGTAAGACCTGCCTGGAACTGTGAAATAGGTAGCGAATACATTTAATAATAAATAAAATAAGTTATAGAGTTCTCAAAGGAGCTAGGTGTCCATAATATAACAATTTTAACTTGTTCATTTGAGCTTCAAGTGACAACACTGGATTGATTTGTTCTATGATCCATTTGTTTGTGTTCTTATATTTTTATTTAACTATAATAATTTATTTTGTTGCCTAAGTTTTAAGTGACTATTGCACCTGACTATTGATTCTTCCACTGCTGTCATTCAGGTAAGCTCTCCTTAAATTGTTACTGTGGGCAGTTATCATAACTCAACATCTCTTACATGCTGCACTTGTTTTATTGCACTGATGGTGAATTTATCAGAAGAGGGACATTTATCTGAGTAAATGGGATTTCCAAGGTTGTTTTTTTCTAAAGAACATTAAACTGCTCCCAGGGACAGCATAAGCATTTATAGTTGATATAAATGGTCAACAAAATCAAGATATTGAATGAGTTTAATGAAACTGACGGAGGCTGTATGCCAGATATCAATACCTATTCTTATTTGGAACAAAATATTTGTTCCAAAAAATGTAGGGTTGTTGTATTTATTTAACATTTTTACTTAGAGTATTAATATTCACTGCTCACACAAAGCAGTTCTCAAGTTATTTGCTCAAATGCAAATTCCAATGAGCTCAAAAAACTAATAGATGTGCTTTCTTCTTTAAAAAAATCAAAAAGTTTGTGTATATGTGTTTTTTAAACTTATACATTAACATGCCATGTATGAATTTGTTCTCAAGCAGCTTAGGAGGACAATGTAGAAAAATCATGATATTTAAAGTTTCAGTGCAGCATTTAATGTGTTTTGGACAATCTTGTAATATCATGTCATACCATGTCATGTCACACCATTTTTAAATTTGTGTTTCTTTGAATTATACTACAATTTACATTTATTTTGTTTTGGTGGCTGAGCAATTAGGGGTCATGAAAATGTTGCTGTTCCCTGATTCATGGCAAATTAAAATTACAGAACTATTTTTCTGTTAGACATTACTAGATTTTATATTCCTACAAAGTATACTTATATTAAAGCCACTTAAAATGAGGCTTTCATAGATTATCTGTTATTTGAATAATTGAATGATAATATTTTTAAATTTGATAGCATTTTTAAAATTGCTCATTCTAAATTATCCGTATGGAGAAGGTTGCTGTCGGGGTCACAAACCCCTAAACACCCCAGAACACCCTGAAAAAAGGTCCCAAAGTG
>JANHJO010006269.1:237482-248725 GCA_032468235.1 Pseudoxyrhopus heterurus | reverse complement strand
AAATTTAACAATCAAACTTTGAATTAACAGAATAACAGAAGGGAGCTTGGAAGTCTTCTAGTCCAACCTTCCGCTCAGGCAGGAAATTCTATACCATTTCAGACAAACAGTTGTCCAATTTCTTCTTGAAACCCCTCAGTGATGCAACCCAAAACTTCCAGAGGCAAGCTGTTCCACTGTTAATTGTTCTGTCAGGAAATTTCTCCTTATTTTTAAATTGACTCTTTCAATTATTTTCCATCCATTGTTTCTTGTCCTGCCTTCAGGTGCTTTGGAGAATAGGTTGACCCACCGTTCTTTGTGGCAACTCCTTAGATATTGGAACACTGCTATCATGTCACCCCTGATCCTTCTTTTCATTAAACTAGATGTACCCAATTCCTGCAACCATTCTTTATATGTTTTAGCCTAATCATCTTTGTTGCTCTTCTCTGCTGTCTTTCTAGAGTCTCCCAACATCTTTTTTATATCATGGTGACCAAAACTGAATTGTTTTCAAGCAAGCTCTACACCCACCCAAAACCCATCCAGCCCATATTTCATATTCTAAAATATCTGCCCTCTTTCAGACTCTTTCAGACTCTTTCAACGGCCTTCGGCCTTCACATGCACCGGACCAATTTTCCACACTGATTAGCACAATGACATAATTATGCAAACAATGAAAACTTATGCCAATGACCCAATTTACATTCTTCCCATAATGATTTGATTATGTGAATTGTCACATGAATACAAGACCCCTTGCCCCCATCTGCCAATGAATACATTTTAATAAGGTTAACCTGTTTCTGTCCCCAAATATTTCTCAGCCTACAACTTAGCCAGTTCCTCTGATTTAAAGTGCCTATTTGTACTAAGGACCATGACTACGTGACAGGCATTTAAATCCTAAAATCCTCTGTAAATCAGACATGCCTTGGAGCAACCTGATTCAAACAGATCCCAGGACACACCACCCAAAAACCTGAGATCCTCCACTACTGAAATGTGATCGCCAGAGATCAACAGCCTTTTACCGATCTGTGGTGCCAATCTATCCATCAATCATTTCATCAACTTTTCTCTCTTCTGACCAGCATCTACTTTCAACTGATAGAGACACTATTTTCACTTCTACTGTATCCTGAAATGATTTCTTCACGAATGAAGGCAAACTTGGCTTTTCCGTCAGGCTTGGATCTAGATTGGTTGTAGGTTGTATGGTTTTTTTTAAATTGTTATATTTTTAATAATATATATATATATATATATATATATTTAATATTATTATTGTTGTATTGTATTCTATTGTGAGCCGCCCAGAGTCCCTTGGGAGTTGGGCGGCATATAAATGAAACAAAATAAATAAATAAATAAATAAAAATAAATTTGCGGAAGTTATCACTAGGGTGTCACACATCTTTTAGAAGCAGTAACTTATGTCACTACAATTAATAAAACCTATGCATGGAAGTTCAAACCTTAGCAAATCTTTCATTTAAGACTTTTCAGTGTAAGCGAAAACTGAAATAAATTTTAACAAAAACTCTGTATCACAAGAATGATCAAAATGAATGTTAATGCAAGTCAGATTAGAATTGATGTACCCTTCACATTAGAGAGCCTTTAAATATCCTTTAAATATTCTGTGAACATATTTTCTAGCAAATATATTAATATTACATTTAACATTTGGCTTGCACAGCTCTGCAGAGAATAGGAATCGAATACAGTGGTGTTGTGCTGTGTAAAATGGTGCATAAACAAACATTTGTCCTTCGTCTTTTCAGCTTTGTTAACATAGGATTGTTCACTTATATTAAATACCTATATTCCCTTTCCTTCCTCCATCTGAAGTTCATACACTGGTGCAAATATTTTGGATGTGTTGTTATTCTCAACAGCAGCTGGATATCACATTCATTTTTCACCCTTCTTCCTCATTTGTCTTCAAGGTACATAAACTTTTGCTATGAATGATAGCGTGTTTAGAAAAAGCAGAGCCCAAGAAATCAAAATTTGCTGAAAGAAAATTCACATAGCTGTCGATACAAATATTTCTAGCCTGTCAGCTGTTTAACGATGGGTGGGCCTCATCTAAGGAATAGTTAGCTCATCAATTTAGAATTCAGTTTATTAGTGATTGTTTTCTCATTATACTGTTTGTGGTGGAGATGATTGAGAGGCAGCGTATTGTGATTTGCCATATCAATTCTCCATCTTCTGGCTAGCTGTTGAAACAGAAGAGGAATTAATGGCAGAAGTTTCAGCAGGAGTTGGCGAACAGCTGCTTGTTCCATGACACAAAACTTACAGTATCCTTTCCCCAGTCTTTCCTTTGGTATGAATGTAGGTCCTGTGCCACTGAATTGGTAACATAAGCTATGACTCATGGAGCTGATGGAAAAAACCTAGTAGCATTTAGAAACCTGCAGCTTGCAGCAAAAAAGCTGTAGTGACAACTGTCATGGCAAGGAGAGTTTCTTGTTAGGATCAATGGATCTGGGTTAATGTCAGAAGAATCTGAGCAAACAGCTACTACCTTCAGTTGTCTGTTCTAATGAAGATTGCTTATACAGTGCAAAACCTGACCATCAACTAAAAATAGTGCAACGTCTACAGTACTTTCTAATTTCCAAACAGTGTCCTTCCTTTGGGGAAAAAAAAGTGCTTCTGTTCCTCTGACTGTTTTCTTTGGGTGGTGTTTTATGAGTTGTCTTATGACTTCTCTGTGACTTTGGTCTACAGATTATTATTGGGACAAGTGAAGATTTCAGGCATTTGTCCAAATAGTCACCAAAAGGTCCCAAAGGTGCTTTTTCAAGAGGCATCTGGACTTTCTTGTTTTTCTTTGAAGATGTTTTGCTTCTCATCCAAGAAGCTTCTTCAGCTCTGACTGGATAGTGGGGAATGGAAGCACTAATATTCCTTACAGACAGCTGATCATTTGCATTCTTTTAGCAGGTCGTTAAGGTCATCTGGAGATTTATCTGTGTCATCAGGGTCACCTGATTGGTGCAAATGGGTGTAGAGCCTTCTTGGAACTATTGAAAGGACTGTGTTGTAGACTGGAGATAGATGATGTCATATTACTCCCCCTCTGTTGAGAGAGGACTGTACAATTTTGACATAGATGGCCTCTTTGACTCCCTCTCTGTCCAAAATGTGGACTCTGCTGTTTTCAAAAGAGGAGAACTATGGGAGAACAAACCCATCAGGACAAGATTCAGCAGCCCATCTGCATTTAAAAGACAAAGGCCACTCTTTTGAATACTGAAAGTCCACATTTTGGACAGAGAGGACCACTGATTTGAAAGAGGGGTCTTTTCTTGAAAAAGCACCTTTGGGATTGAACCAGTTTAATGACACTTTATGAGAGTTGAATTTATTGTTTTTCCATTCGTAGAAGACATAGATGACATTACTTCACAATCTTTTTCTCTGAATTGCAACTCATGGGTGGGAAGGCTTAGGACAACTTTCTTTTTTTCTTAGCATTTTCCCACAAGTTTGCTTTTTTCAGATCAACCAAATGTTGATCCATTGATTGTGACATGAATTGACAACTGACTTGTTGCCCAAGCCTGAGGGGCGGTGTGTGGCCCAAAGTAACCGAGATGGATTTCATGCCTAAGGTAAAACTAGAACTTACAGGTTCCTAGTTTCTAGCCTGGTGCCTTAAACTCTACGGAGATAATTATGCTACAGAGAAAGACAGAACACTCACAAATATTCAGTTGTTTCATAACATTGCAGGAACACCATTGAAAGTTTCTTCTTCTTTTCTCTCATATTGAACTGAATAGCTGGGGGTGGGGACAACAACTTCTAACACAGAGACATATGGGCAAAGCAATAAGTATAGCTGTAATGAGCATGAACTTGTTTCATAGGAAATTCATTATCAGCAACTAGGAGAGATGTAAAATTATTTGGATTAATTTGTTTCGGTCAAAAAGGAAGAATAAAAATGGGAGGAGGTGAGGGAATAATTTTAATATGTCAGATTACCTTGCTAGAAGAAAAAGGATAGTTTCTCTGTGTAGTTGTCATTGTTGAAAATGCTCACACTTTCTTTTAGAGGGTGAAAGCATAACAGGTCTACTGTATAGCAATGGGTGACATTTTGTATCCAAATATATCTCGAGGTGATTCCAAGTAATAGCAAACAATTTGTCATAAACCTGAGACAGAACATATGGCATTAATGCATCCTGTTATGAATCAAAACTTTGGTGAAGTTTACACACTGGACTATCCTGGTCCCAGTTGTGTTACCTCAGAGCTCCATTCCTCTGCAAGTCCCAGCTATGTGATAATCAAGTTAAAAAAATCATAAAAAACTACATCTCATGCCAAAGTGAAAAGACGAAGAGGATTAGAATCAGCAACTAACAAGTCTATTTTCAAATCAGAGTGGCCCTTATGATCAGATCACCATCAACCTAAATGAATGACCTTTGTAATTACTGGATTTAAGGGTCCAGGATTATTGGGCAGAACATAACATGATTGATCTATGTAGTATAGCTAGAGAAATTAAGGGTTACAAGGTAGGGACTAGTTTAGGACAGTGTGATGCTTAAGTGGTTAAGATACTGGATTTGTCAGCTGGAGACAACCCCAACAGCCTGGAATGGAGGCCTGAGCATTGTGCAGAGAACTGAGCACCGTCTTCACCTAGTTCCTGCCCACTTAGCAATTAGAAAGTGTGCGAGTGTGAGTACATAAATAGGTACCACTTGGTGGAGAGGAAACATCATTCCGCAACATCATGCTGGCCACATGACTGCAGAAATGTCTTCAGACAGTGGTGGCTCATGGCCTTGAAATGGAGATGAGTGTCGTCCCCTATACTTGGCAATGACTAGTGGAATAAAATCTGCAAGGACTATGTTCCTTTCCTTAAGGTAGGGACTAGTTTAGCAAATTGTGAACTTAGAGAAGATTGGGAGATATTATGGAATTCTGAACAAACTCTTGTTAAACAACAATAACCAGAAACTTAGGATGAGTCATGCCTAACACAAAGAAGGATTTTAGCCTGTCTTACTATCATCAGATGGAGTGGCCAGGAATGGGTTCAGAGAGCCATTTAGAAGAGGGATTTGACCTTTCCTTCCTTTTACACAGGTTCAATTTTCTAAAAAGCTAGAAATGTACAACTTAAAAGTCAACCTTGGAGCTGGTGGGATTCGATCAGCCAAACTGCTGATCTGCAGTACTGCAGTACTGTGTTCTAACCACTTGAGCCACTGCAGCTCCAAATCAATTGTTTAGCACTAGTGGGGCTGCATAAGAATGGGTTGGGTTGGACAGGGGTTTTCTACTAGGTTTGTGTGTTTTGTTCCTATGGGTGACATGTTTCCATCTGTCTTCTTCTTCTTCGAAGGGGTCAATTCTTTTAGAAGTTGTTTGATCATTATTATGCTCAATTTGGGCATATTTTTCTTGCAAGGTTTGGGATTTCTCATTTTGTAGGTTGAGTTTCAGAGTGGTTAGAGTTTTCTCTAGACCTTTTACTTTTTCTTCTAGTATCTTCATTAGTTTACATTTGGTACATATATAGTTTGGGTCTTCTATGGGTATAAGTGTATACATGGAACATGTTTTGCAGATCACAATAGTTTCAGTTTCTTTTTCCATGAGTGGATTAAAAAAAATTGAAAATGAAAATGTAGAAGATTTTACCACAGGTTTTTAAAAGGGAAAAATGTCCAATTTAGAAATTTGATGTTCTAACAAATCATTTAAAAATTTCAAATTTAGGGGGAAATGTCTAGCTAAAAATTTAAAGATCTGGCAGTTCAAAAATGTCTAGTTTGAGGATTTAAACTTCTATCAGTTCAAAAATATTTAGTTTAAAAATTTAATGTTCTAGCAGATCATTTAAAATTTCGAATTTTAAACTTTTCAGTGTTGAGTGGGTCTTAAGTGCAAGATTCATTCTTATCCTGTAATGGAATGTTCTATAATTATCCCTTTCCCCCTGCCTTCTTGTGAGCTTTATTTATCTCTTTCTTGTCTATCTTTATATGTTCCATACTTGCTATTGACTACTCAGCTTTGATTTTTTTGCCTTGTGTTCTGTAGTTGTTGTCTTCTTATCTTCTCTTCCTACTTGCTTTTCTTTTGCCACTACTGGGTATTTAGCTCTCCCTGCTTTTCTCAGTTCATGTTGTCCCCACCATTTGGTCTGGCATGCTCCTTCTATTGCTGTTCACAGTCAATGGTTCACTGGTCTGCTGTGCTACAATGCTCCACCACCAATGACAGCTTCCAATTCCTCTACTGCTTCCACCATTACTCTACTGTTGCCTTCCATGCTGCTCTCTGTGCTGCTCTCAGGCTCTAGTTTGCTGTACTGTCCTTTGCTGCTGGCTCTCCTCTCTGCTGCGCTATGACTGCTCTTTACCCCGTAGCCATGTCGCTCCTGTTTGCTGGTCCATCACATCAGTATGCTGCTTCCACCAGCAAACAGGACCACTTAGATGGTCCACAGTAAACTCTCCTTTCCGCAGCCAGCTCTCCTCCTCCATGCTCCAGTATCTCACTGGCTCACTTCTTTGTTCTTTGCAAGTCATTGCTCTGCCCTCTGTCAGCTTGCATCTCCACCCCACAGCTGAGTCTTTTCTCTGCTCTGCAGCTAGCCACACTCACTGGCTCACCTCTTTGTTCTCTGCTGGTTCATTTTGCCTCCCCACTCCCCTCACTTCAATAGGTCTCCAGTCTCTTGGGTGCAGCTGGGCTTCTCTCAGCAGGCAAAGTTTGCTGTGGGCTGCTGCTCTTGGTGGTGTTTTTCTCCTAATTTCTCCAATCTTTCCTTTCCTTTTCCTTTCATGTTTGTCCCTTGTTTGGTATAAATCAGGATGTCATCTAAATACAACAGCACGCCTTTGTATAGGTGCTCATGCAGGACTTCATTTATTAGTTGCATGAACACAGCAGGGGCTCCTTGTAATCCAAAGGGGAGCACTCTGAATTAGAAGCACCCCATGGGGCAGTTGAAACCTGTTTTCCACTCTTCCCCTTCCTTAATCCTGACATGGTAATATGCTTCACATAGGTTCAATTTCATTAAAATCTTTCCATTGCCTAATAGGTTTTTGTCTATAAACGCATGGAGTTCTTCCAGCTCCTGAGGGATCATAGAGTACAATTTAGGTTTTGGCAATCTTACTCCGGGGAGGATCTCGATGGTGCAATCTGGAAGTGCATCAGAACCCTTTTTGCTAAAGACGTCCCTTAGGTCCCAATATTCCTTGAGGATTTTTGGGTCCTGCCTTGATTGATTTTGTGCCACAGTGGCTAGTTCCATCACACTCCAAGTGGTTTGGCTGCTAACCTTTTGGGGAAAAGCTTTTCCTCTCTCAGCCCCTCTCAGCCCCTCTCCCCCACTCTGATTTTTAACAGTCTCTTTCATCAGTTAGCATAAGGGTTCCACTTCTGGATCCATTCCAGTCCTAGCAAGAAGGGCCTCTCCATACCAGGAGACATGATAAAGCTTAGGGGTTTCAGTGGTTCCCCATCTGCATCTCCACTGGCTCTATTATAAACTGAGCTGGGGCTCCACTGACCATGGTGCCCTCTAGTTGGCAAAATGCTATAGGCGGCCTCAGTTGAAGTCTCAATCCCAGTTTCTCTACTACCTCAGGGCTCACCACACATCTGGTGCAGCCCAAGCCCAGTAAAGCCAACCCTTCTCCTAGGCGCCTGATGATGGCATGTTCAATTTGACTGGGATGGTGACATGATTTACATGGCAACTTACCAGGAAGTTGTCAGTGTTGCTCTTCTCTAGGGTGGTCAGAGTTCCCCAATCTCTGTAGTGGGGGAGGGGAGAACTCAATGACTTTAACCCCCTCCAGTGCCATTTCATGGGGCCTCAAGGTACACTTTCCCACCTTCTTCCCTACATTGCCACTGGGCTTTGGGGTTACTTTGGTAAATTGGCAGTTCCTTCCCATACTTGAAGAATCCCGTGAGTTGACATTTGAGGCTAAGGTTGCATCCAGGCAGTCTTGGGGCAGCCTTCTTCTCTAGTGGGAAGGAACACCACACCCACAGGCATTGCAGCTGTGGGACCTGGCTAAGTCAATTTCCACCTCCTTGGTTAACATATACCCCTGGTGGAGGATGAGGGGTGCTCCCCATGAGATACAGGTGTTGTACACATCGTCATTGAGCCCATCCACTTCACTGCAGTGCCTTCCAAGGCCATATTTATGCACCTGACCTGGGATGCTTCAGTAGCCAGATCTGCTCTGTACTCCTGCATATAGTTCTATACCTGGGTGAGGAAAAACCCCAGTTGCTTGGAGTCTCTTCCATACTTCAAGCCCAGGGCTGGGGAATATGGCATCCCATGCTGCAGGAGGATGGGTCCTCCTTGTGGAAGGGGATGTGCTGCTTGAGCATCTGGAGGTGAGGCTGCTTGGGCTGGAGCGGGTGCAGATGAGATGGCTACCCCTCCTGCTATGGCATTATGACATCATCTCCCACTGGTCTCCCTGGGTGTACATTACATTGAGGGCTTTCTCCTCCACTTCTTCATCTTTCAGGGTGAGGAACCATTGGGGTTTCAGGGCTTTCTCACTGATGCTCACATTCCCCAGCCACTCAAGCTCCTCTTTGGTGGTGGGGTGTGGCTTGACTGGGGGCCCTCTGAGAGTTCCAGCTTCTTCCAAGCCACTTTTGTGGCTTGTCATTTTTTGCTTAGTCCCCTCGGTAGACATTGATCTCCTGGTTGATTGCTATAGCAGTGCTTGCCTATTGTCAGACTGCCCTCAGTTTATTCCCTAGGAAAGAGCAACCCTTGACTCCATAGGTGTTAGAGAAAAGACACTTTTACTAGAGATGATGAGTGCAGCATAGCAAAGCAAGCTCTGAAGAAAAACCACATGAAACTCACTGAATTCACATGAAGTTGGACTCTAGCTTGAAGCAGGCCATGTTGGGACTGCGACTCAATTTAGCACCTTAATCCTGTTGGGCCTGATGAGGTAGACAGAGTGATTGTGACTGTTCACTTAGTCACCTCTGTTTAGATGCATGTCTTCTTGATTGGTCAAATCTCTCAGGAGTTGATGTGTGATTGTATCTTGGCAGAGGTAAATTCCTCTGAGAAGAGGGAGTGGTTCACCCCCTCCCAAAGAGGTCATCTGGATCTGACTGTTCTGGATAATTTTTGTCCAGTCTCTAACTTTCCTTTCTTATGACTTATGGCAGAAGCAGGAAAGGGCGCTGCATCTGTCCTTGTCTTGTTGATCTCTCAGCCAAGTTTGATATTGTCAGGCCTGCCTCCATTCAAAACTCAATAAAGAAAACCTCCAACTCCACTGGATTACAGAAGAGATACTTTTACTAAGTTTGAAATGATAGTAGTTAAAGCAAGGCAAGAACTGAATCAAAATGTGTGAAAGTTACACATTGAAAGTCACCTCAAATCCCTCCTTCCAGAGTCCAGCACTAAGAGGCCAGTCTGTATGATGTTATGGGAAAGCTCCTCTGCTGGTATTTCTCACATCGGAAGTCTAAGGACGGTTGCCTCTTGATGGAGTATAAAGTACCCCACTCAGCAGCGCTATAATTCATGAGTGCAAATCTCCCTTCCAGTTCTAATGGGACTATTACACACCAGCTTGCTTCCCCAACCCAAATACCGCCCCCCCCCTGTTTCTATGGCAGTTGAGAGCTAGCAAGCTTCAGAAACCCATGATGGAGATCTGGCTGGGGACTTTACTCTCCCTCCAACATAAGATTCAGATTTAAGACTGGACCATGGAAAGAAATATTTCCTAAAAGTGGGGGGAACACTTATGTGGGTTGTTACTGCTCCTTTTTTGAAACAGGTGCTCTTTGTTCCCTGCCCCAAGATTCCCTCTGCAAAAATGATAGCTAAACTTTTGGTACAACATGTATATACATGGTGTGAGTGAACACATTATTTCAGATACAGAAGTGCAATTTACACCACATTTTTGGTGGGAAATTTTGAAGCTATTGGAATCATCCAGGGCTTAGGCTCCTCCCACTCACCCCCAAACTAATGGGGCATGTGAGAAGACCAACTCAGTCCTGGAACAGTACCTCAGGTGCTACATTAATTTAACAGGACAATTGAGCTGACCATTTGCCTTTTGCAGAGGTAGCATATAACAATTATGTGCATAGTAGCACAGGGTTCACCCCATTTAAGGTGGCCTCTGGTCTGGACTTTGCAGCTATGCCAGAGCTGCCACAAGAGACCACCCTTTAAAACAGGGCTAGGCTGCAGTTCATTTGGAACTTGGCTGTGGAAGTGATGGGTGAGTCTGTGCATTTGCACATGTGTGAAGCTGCATTTGTGAAAGTGGTGCTTGCATGCACATGACACCATCCCCCTTTCCCTCCTGCCACCTCCGCTTGTCTGCCAAGCCAGAATGGTTGGAGACTGCTCCTTTAAGAAGGATTGCTCAACTCATTTAGCTTCTTGCCTATAATTTCCTTGAAAATGTTTTCAAAGCTCTTTATAGCTGTGTCCAGTGATGGGATTCAGCTGGTTCTCACTGGTTCACTAGAACCAGTTGTTAACTGTTGTGCTCAGTTTCCTGAACCGGCTGAAGCCTCACCCTGTTCAGGCCTCTGGAGTCCTCCCTTGGCCTGTTACAGACTGAAATGTAGGCTCTGTGGGCCTGATCTGGCACTCTGAGTCCCCATTTAGGCCTCTGGAGGCCACCACCCCCAACCTGTTACAGTCCAAAATGGAGCCTCCATGGGCCCAATTCACTTATTCCTCTCCACCCCATTTCCCATGGCTTTACTGTACTTACTTTTCGAAGAGCTGCAGAAGAGGCTTACCCAGAGGTGAGAATTAGCCAGTTTGCATTGGTTCACCCGACCCTGTAGCTAACCACACCCGGCCATGCCCCTTGCCCCTCCCAGCCACTCGCCTCGGATAAGGCTGATATGTCCTACAATGGCTTTGACTGGGCTCCCAGTGCTGGTTGAGGCTGAGGGAGTGGTGCCCCAGGTCAGGGCTCACTTGGGAATTGGAGGTGGCTGCGGCAGTTTTGGGATTCCCAAGCAGCTCAAGCAGGGCTTTGCGCATCCTCAGGAGCCTCTCCGGCTGCCCAAGACAGAGCCTCAGGTACTGTGCTCCATCACTTCATTGTCATCTCCCATACAGACCACTTCGCTCCCAGCATCACTGATCATAACAGCACAAGAACAGGCACTAAGCACCAGATCCATAGAAGCAGGGATTTACCACACTAGATAGA
>JANHJO010006269.1:222125-237382 GCA_032468235.1 Pseudoxyrhopus heterurus | reverse complement strand
TAATATTTCAGTGTATACATATGGTAAACATAAATCCATGTTTATAAAAGACACTCCTTTTCTTTCCAGTACCAAACTATCTAGTTCAAGTTCCACTGAAAGATAAACATCACAAAAAAGCAGAAATTGTGATCTTTAACTTCCCATTAACCATTTACATATGTATATGTTTATAAATTTATTTATTTATTTATTTGTTGGAATTTCTATGCCGCCCCATTCCCAGAGGAATCACATGGTTACAGTCTTCACACCCTAATATCATGTGCTATGTTTCTTTTCAAAAGGTGGGAATGAAGTTATACATCAGCAGATCTATTTTTATATACATTTCTATTCTCCCCTCCCATTTCTTGGCAATACATAAATGATCAATAATAATCAGCTATATGAGAGCTGCACATTTCTTCTTTTAATCGTGTTCCAGCACCGCATGCAGCTTCCCAATAATTTCCCAACAATGCCTCTCAGAGCTCCTTCAAAAATTTGTGGCCAAATAATCTTTTTAAAACAAAATGTGAGTCAGAGTACATCAAATATCAGATGTGTTCCTACAGGGTTTACTTTTCGAGCCAACCCTTGAAAAGGGCCATACAGGCCACAGGTGGATTTTGGTTTCAAAATGTTACATACCACAACTGTGCAAAACTCTCAAGAAATATTTCAATCAAACTTTCAATAAAACACCCCATTCCTAAAGCTGCCACGTTGCTTTGGCTTGTTTTTCCAGCACTTCAGTAATCATATGCCCTGTGTGCATGCCATAGGCATGTGCGGAAGCTTCTTCTGGTATTTTCATATAGCTACTGGAAGCACTACAGTAGAAAATTGGGGGGAATGTACTGTGTGCATTGCTTCTCTGTCTCAATGAAATAAACATCCTTTCTGTCATAATAGAGAATATGTCAAGGAAAGTTGCAATGCCTTGCCCAGGCATTACATACTTCTGACTTTCAATGAGAAACTATTCATGGTTTATTGCAGGAGAAAACTATTGCCCATCTGGAATCAAGAACTGTACCTTTTTTTAAAAAAAAACAATGGAAATGTCATTGAATTATAACTTGTTTTCTTTATGGTACCAATTCCAGACCCAGAGCATTGAAATATACATTAAAAATTCATAGTGCTGTTTCAATTCTTTATTAATGGGAAGAATGGATTTCTGTTTGCTGACTGATTTAATCCACACCAGTTAATTTTTTTACAATGAATTAAAGCTTGAGGGCATATATACATAATTGAATACTGAGCTCCTATATGATGTCTAATATTAACTCAGCATCACTACATTATAGATATGCTTGCAAGTTGTCAGGCAAAGGTAATTTTAAGCTATGGTACATCTTTTATGAGACCCAGAAAGACATCAACAAAGAGACTGAAACAGATGTGTCAGTTAACTTCAGTCAGCCTGATAAAGGTGCATTAAAACAACTTAAATAATGAACGACTGATTTCCCCCATAAGATAAAATTACTGCATTTACTTTGTAATTTACTTTGGAAGTTAACCTGGTTCTAAACATAGATTTACTTAATGAACCAAATCATTCTGTTTTGTTCAAAGCTTCACATTTCCTTTTTATGTCCTGCTTGTTTGAAAAGAAAAGTGTTCCAAAAAAATAACTGTGTTAAAAATTATGTTCCAGTTGAAATACTTTCTGAATGCAAATGAATGTTGCTTCAGTTTTCATTAATACCTATATTTAGTCCTTTTCTTCCTATTCTTTTGTTTTAGTGAAAAAATAAAATGAAGTTTTTATAATATCTCTGTATTTGGTTAGCTGTATTCACAAAGTTCATATTTGATACAGAGCTTCTATGTAAATGACATTCATGTTTTTAAATAGGAACACTGTAGGTATTTTTAAATTTGGATTAATTCTAGAACTGGCATGAAACAACATATTCTTCCACTTTTAACAAAAGCCTGTACGTTATATTTGTTAAAAATGAAAGAATATATTGATTGATGCTAACTATTCCTACTTTTCTAAGAATTGTTGAAATCTGTCTTTCCCATCTCACCTACTGTACCTCTACTACTGGTATTACTTGAAATGCCAGACTCTGAAGGAATAAAACAAATACCTAAACCAAGACATCCAAACTAACAAAGGCCCTGAACTAAAATAAGCCTCCTTAATGGGTTACTTAGGCATTTGAAACTGCTGGCTCAAAAGTTATTTTAAAACTTCACTTGTACTTTTAAACAGGGACTATTAAATAATCACCTACAAAAAGCAACTAGTGCCAACTTCTACTTTAGTATTCTGCTTATCGTACTTTAAGTAGAAAACCTAACCCACGTTATTATTAGCATTTGATCTTATTACTGGTCAGCATTTATTGTATGCCTGCTGGTCTGTCCCCAGCACTGTACAATAAACTAGGCTTATGCAGATTTTGGGGTCTTTACTCTTAATATTGTTCATGGTGAATTTATCTCCTTCAACCAGGGGCTTGTCCAGGATTGAGTGGAATACTGGCATGAGAGCCTACCTCTTTAGTAAGTATTTTTATGCTATCTTTTGGAAATCAAGAGGGGTTAAGTGGGAGTGGATGTTTGTGGACTCTCTTCCCTTGTGTGTTTCACATTCAGAGGAACACTCCCCACACCCCAGTTCTTATTGTATCTCTGGATTGTCTGTTTCAGGTAGCTCAGGATTAAGGGCTTTAAGTAAAATGCAGGATGGGAAACTGTAATTGACAAAGATTCTTTGAGGCATTAAAGATCCAAAAGCTTTTTAAAAACCAACAATTCTGAGCAAGGAGTAAAATACAGAATTTGCAGTTGTCCAAATTTTACTTTAAGTAAAATAGATGAAGAGGAAGAAATCATGATTTTGTGGCAGCTTGAAGAGTTTTGCCTTCAGTGATCTTTGTGTAGTATAACTAGTTGGAAAAATGAAACTTCTGTGAGGAATATTTTGCAGCTCAGCAGCACTGAAATTATTATATGTTTCTTTGGCTGAGTCTGCAACTATATAAACTCATCTGATCTAGTTTAGTAGACCATCACAAAACCAATAATGTCTCACATGAATCACAAGGCTGAGATACATCTGTTCCCAATGAAGAATGGGGGCTGAATCCATCATTTGCAAAATGGTTAAATAGTGTAATGCCACAAATCCAGGAAAAACTTATTATCGGATTTACCATGGAATTGCTTTTAATTTTCTAATTGCTATTCATTTTAAATTAAAAAAAAAACCCTACTGGGATTTTGGTATTTAAAATATTGGTTCTGGAAATGATTTTGGACATCTGAAAATGTGTATCCAAAAATATGTATTTGAGAGTATAATGCTTGAGGTCTCCACTTCTTTGTTTTCAGAATTGTTCAGGATGTAAGTGCATGTATCAGCCATTTTTCAAAAAAGAATATTGTGAACTTAAATGATGCATTTGCTGAGGAAAGCTTATTGCCCTTAAAAGAAGGAATCGGTTTAGTTGCAAATCTCAGGAGGCCAGAACTTCTGCAGATTCTGCTGAAGAATCTATTACATTCTTTGCATGCTTAGGTAGGCAAAATTATGAAATTCTGGTTTTTGAAAAGTTGTCTTTCAAAGTTCCCTAGCATCAATTATTCTAAAGCAGACTTCCCAACTGAAGTTCTACAAGTTTTATGTTCTAGAAGGCACTAAATTAAGGTAAATTCCTCTAAAGATTATTGTGCTTTTTAAACTACAAGAGAATGAAGAACCTTCAGAGTAAGATTGACAACTACTACTGGGAACAGTTCAACTGCTAACTTTAGACTGATAATGTAACAAGTGAAAAATACTGATATTTAAATATTATCTTAAGGTACTGTAAAATATTGAGCAGTTGAAGGATATTCTTTAGACAATTCCCTTTCAAAATGGGCAGAGTTGCATAATTCACAGATAAAAGTTCTATTTTTCTATTGGGGGGTTCTACAAGTAGGAATAATCACATTCTGGCCTATTAAACTGTCATTTTTTCATTCTTTTGGCGAGAGCTGTTCACACGGTGATAAAGAGGCTAGCAGGTGTTTCCAAAGCAATTTGCAGGTGCAGGATGCACTTCTTTCTGAACAAAGACAAGCCTCCTCACCTTGTATCATAACCCCATGAGGAGGAAATGAGACTCTCCTTGATCTCTCCTCTGTAGGTATATGTATTCACTGAACATCATGTGTGGTGGTGCCTCTAATTTTCCCCTTTCAAAATTACTAATCTGACTCAGAGAGACTCATTCACCAAACTGATTGTTTCCAGTCCTGAATGTTGGTAGAGATGTTTGATGCTTTTGTCATGGAATTATAGTACACAAGCTTTTAAAAATCTAACTGTGTATGAGAAGGTTTTATTTTCCACCTGGTTTATTTGATTAGGCCATACAACTGTTGGAATGTTATGTATTTATATATTACCTCATGAATACTACTAAAGCACCCATCCATTGTCCTTTTAGAAGGAGTTCTTTATGTCCATAGATAAATTCCTTCTAGTTTCCATCAGCAGAGCGATTCCCTGGGCTCTCAGGCTTAGACTCGGCAATTTTGAACTACTACCTCTTTCCTCTAGTTTCTCATTTTATTATAGTTGAAGATTAGCTATTATGAATTTGAATTGTGGTGGGTTTTAAACATTCAGTTTGACAGTTGTTTTGTCTGTTTGTTCTAGGGAATGTTATTAATTAATTTTGAGAAACCTTTTTTTTCTGAAAATTTACACAATTGCTAAAAAGATGCTTAAACAGATTGTGTGTGTCACACTCTAAGAATATAGTGCTGTACTTGTCTCATTTTAAAATATATGTACTTATTTGCATCTTATTCAAACAACTGAGAAATTTTCTTTGAAAAGACTTTGAAGCATTAACTCCACTTAAGAAAGGTATAACCCTCAAACCTCTTTTGCTGCACGTTGTCTTAGTTGTGCTATTTTCCCCTTATTTTTAAATTAATATTATTCTGAGTCTGTAGCTTCAAACATACCTCATTCATTTTATGTAGCAGCAGGAAAGATAGATGCATTAATATTTAAACATAATTCAGTTTTTAAGAAAACATGTCCCATTTGACTTTATAATACTTGCCAAGTTTCTCATGCTAAGAGCAAATGTGGAATAGACAAGCTTTGCAAATCTGATTTAATCCCCTACCCAAATGACTAGATAACTATAGTAGGGACTTTCTATAAAAATTGTACTCCATAACAAATCTGTAAAGATTTAGAAAATCAAAGTCAAATGCTTTCAGCGGTAATTCTGTTAGGTTAATATCAACATACTGACAGTTTTCCAATGGATAAAATGTAAAGCTATGGATTTATTTGCAAATCTGTGTGAAGATGTTATGAGAATTTTTGTGGCAGAAACCTAATATAATAAACTTGAAGGCACAGGATTTGCTTTGAAGAACAGTTGCTGGATGAGAGGAACAGAGATGGTTTAAGATCAATGTTTTTCAACCCTGTAAATGTAAATGGGTGGACTTCAACTGAACAGAATAACAGAGTTTGAAAGGAACTTGGAAGTCTTCTAGTCTAAACCCCTGCTCATGCAGGAGACCCATACCATTTCAAACAAATGGTTGTCCAATTTCCACTTTAAAAACCCTAACCCTAATCCTAACCCACTTAAAAACCCTAACCCTAACCCTAATTAATTGTCTGTCAGGAAATTTCTATTTATTTCTAGGTTGGTTCTCTTCTTGATTAGTGTCCATCCATTGCTTCTTGTTCTGTCTTCAGATGCCCCCCTCTTCTTTGTGGTAGTCCCTCAAATATTGGAACACTGCTATCATGTCACCCCAGTTCTTTTCTTTTCTTTTTTTAAAATAGATCTTTATTAATTTTCTTTAAAAACAAATACAGGAAAAAAAAGAAAACAAACAAGAATAACAAACACAAATCAAACAACAAAAACCACGAAAAATTTTAAATACATATGTACAAATTGAGCATAAACAAGTAGACCTTTCCTTGATTTTATAATGTTATTTTCCACTTTCCATACCTTCCAGACTATATTTAGAATATTTCTTCATTATATCTCTATTACTACTAACTATGTTTCTATCTTCCTTCTTTCTAACCATTGGTACCATGGTTGATAGTATCTACTTTTCCCTTTGTCCTTTAAGACTAATGTTAGCCTATCTAGTTCTGCGCATTCTAGAATTTTATTTATTAATTTTTCTTCGGTTGGTATATCCTCCTGCTTCCATGTCCCAGTTCTTCTTTTCATTAAACTAGACATTTCCAATTCCCACAACCATTCTTCATATCTTTTAGCCACCAGGCCCCTAACTATCTTTGTTGCTCTTCTCTGTATTCTTTCCAGGATTTCTTACCAGCATGCTGGTTATGAAATTCTGGGAGTTGAAGTGCACCCATTTTAAAATATCTAGGGTTGAGAAACACTGTTGTAGATAAAAGAAATTATTAAACGAAGGTGCAAATGCAAGATAGAAAAAAGATTTCAGCACAGTACAGAGTTCTATGAAACTTTGCAGTCACTGAAAGAAAAAAAATGTAGGTGTCTATTGTTGAAGGTATACTGGACATAAAAATACCTATAACTTTATTTTTTTATTTTTCAAGAATCACCTTATAGGAGAGATGTATAGCATAAAATTTAATGAATGAAATAAATAAAATGCTAGAATGAAAGATGCCTTGAAATTTTGGAATCTATCCTATCAGTGTTGTAAATCGATAGGCGTCCTCTATGTGAGATTGTACCTGGGTGTTAACTGCTACCAAGGAGTATTTAGCTAAATGAACCATTCACCAAACATATTAGAAGACAGTGTCTTATATAATCTCCAGGGTAGTTTTCCCTTTCAAATAAACATGATATATGAATAGAAATAGATTTCCTGGATTGAATCTCCTTTTAGAATTATTGCTAAAAATAGGTAAGATGGAATAGTCATTTGGAGCTGAACCTGATTCAAGATACCTAATTACTTAAAAAGTAAAGTATCCTTCAAATTGAGCTCAATTCCCTACAAAGCCATGCAGTTTTCTTATAATATGTAAGTTGTCCTTTTATCTTCCAGAATGTGTTCTTACTAGCCTATAGTCATGAGATTTCCTGGTACTTACCCATCCAAGTAGAAATGGGTTCAGATTTTCATTAGCTTTCAAGTTCAGTAAAAGAACTACACCAAACACTTCCATTCTTGAATTTGTGTTTTGGGGCTGAATATCTGGAGTACAAATATTCATGTCAAATAAATGAATGGCAGATTATATCAGATTTGTCAATATAGTCATCTGGAGAGCAGCTCTTTCAACAGTGACTTTGTCCACCATCTGTTCATTAGGCACATGGGACTCCATGTTGAAGACAACATTCTTGGATTAAAACACTTTCACTAGTTACATAGCTGACCAAACTAGACATAAATGGCTCTTCAAAGTTCCCCACTTAATTTGTGAGCAGTGAGATTGGGTGGACAGTAACTCTGACTGTCTTCAGAAGAAATAAACTCTACAGTGGTTTGTTAAGGGTAGAATACCCTTGGCCATGACATAGCACTGGTTTTACAAAACTTTATGGAAGGAGTTCCAGGTGCAGCATAGAACGGTATTATTACTTCCTGATCTCAACATTGTGCCTCTGTTGATGCAAGAAGACAGGTTTTCTGGCAATTCCATTCATAAATTACTACACTATCTATTCAGTGTTAATGTTGCTTTACTGCCAGAGTTATTGCAAAATCAAACACTAGATATAAAATAGGATTCAAATGCAAAATATAAATTCAAAATTCAAGCTTGGAGAAATTTTAGATAGAATATTTTTCAATTTACCCAAAATTTGGAGAAGCAGCATTATGTCCTGTTCTTTCATGTTCTTCCACAAATCTCTGTGAAAAAGGTTTTTCAATTTTCTGTAGACACACACCCCTTAATCCTGATTGTTGGTGGTTACCTGGAGAAGTCCTTGCAGTTTTATTGGCAAGGTTGCCAGAAGTGGTTTGCCCTTGCCTTTTTCCTAGGACTAAGAGAGAGTGATTGGCCCAGGATTGGTCAATAGGTTTTGTGTTCAAGACACAAAGGACTATTTATTTATTTATGATATAGGCTGTCCCACTCCCGAAGGACCACATTTACTAGAACTCACACTGTCCTGGTTTGTAACCAGAAGTATTTAACCACTACAAAAAAACGGATTTTCTTTCCAACTTTTTACTCTTGATAAAAATGAAAAGAATCAACTATATGTTGTGTACTTCCATGTATCAAACCTGGGATTGAGGAAAGTGCAGCAGCATCCTTCTTATAAAATTTATTTGAGTTCTGCTCTAATTTATTTGATAAATTACATTTTAATAGTTTTTTGTTACTTGCTCATGATTTTTAATTAAAAATACAAATGTATATCAAGTGTGTGTTTTTATTTTTAATTATTTATTTATTTTGTGGAATGTGGGTTTGGCTTCAATGAGATGTGGGGAGGTAAGAGATTTTCTTAAAAGTCAGAATAAGGCATATGCTGAAAAATTTGGGAACCATTTTACATAGAGTACCAAGTAGAAGAGAAGGTGATAAAGTTTTTTTCCTTCCATATCTTCTTTTACTAAGACTTCTGAAGTCTCTTTCAACTTCTACTTAGACTGCTTTTTAAATGATATTTATGAGGACTACCAAATGAATGTGCCAAGGGGTCTTTAGGCTTTCCACATCTAAAGTATTGCTGTAAAATTCCCTCCAGACTCAACAAGTCAGAATGAGGTATTTTACACTAAGTTCTTTGTGGAAGTTGTTTGTGTTGGCAAAGATTTAGTGATGTGTTTTAATGGAAGAGACTGTACTCAGATATGCAATTTCTAGCTTAGGCTAGGTTTGAGTTCTTCTAATTTGCAGTTATCTTCTGATAGATAGAGTGTGTACAAGGCTAACATTTTTCAGCTTTACAGAGGGTGTCGAAGTACAGTAACTTATTCCTAGTTTAATGAATGAATTCATTCATCACCACATTTCTCAATACGCTTTTCAGTACTCAGTTTGAGCAATCCAAACATCTGGAAATATATGAAAAGTTCTTGTTGCAATCTAAACATAGTCAGATAGCACAACACATGTGGAGTAATATAGATAATATATTTCTTGTGAATATTTCCTTTTAAAACCATGTGTATTTTTGGTACAATTCACTTCTTTTGGGTAGCCATAACAACAAAGCCAGCATTATATTTATAAAGCTATAAAATAAGAAAGGCTAAAGGCAGGATTTAAAAATCATAAAAACTCCAAATCCAAATATTCTACAAAGTTACTTTGTAAATCTTGGCTGTAATGATAGAAGAATAAGTGTCAGTTTACAAGAAGTTTAGCAAAAGATGGAAGAGCAAGTGATGAAGGAGCTCAGGGCTGTACTCCAGACCAAACATTCTGCAGTCAAAGGTAAACAGTTCTTGTCTGCTCAGGGTTTACTCTTCCCATCTGCATTGGCTGAAAAACTCATTAAGATAACCAGAGGCATGTTATTGAATTTAGTGTACACAACTAAAGAGAGTCTGTATTTCATAATAATAGTGTATTATTTGGTCTAAAGAAAAGTGATTACAGAGAACTCAAACCAGCTTAAACATGTTTCTTTTATTTTATTTATGATTTTTTTTAAAAAGGATAGTTTGATACACCAATATGCTTTGATCAGATTTTTCATCCTCTTTATTGCTATTTTGGTTCAACAATGGTTGGATGATTGCAGAATGTGCTTTAAATAGATACTGGGGAAATGACTAAAATGTGAGAGCTTGACAGCTCATCGAAATATATGTCAGATCACTGATCATGGAATCTTAACTCCACATAGACTGTTTCTTTTCATTATAACAAGCTGCACAAAATTCTGAATATTGTGAACTGTTTTTGAGCTTATTATTAGATACGATAGATTTCCTGATCGATGGGGATGAGAGATTTCCTGATCAATGCCTATGTAAAACTGCTTGATGAAAGAAATAAAGATGAATTGTTATACATGGCCAATGAAGCTCTGAAATGCAGCATTCTTGTGTTTACATGAGGATGCTATTCTTTCATCAGTTTCAAAATAAATCACAGAACTGCAGAATGCAATAAAATACAGAGGTAAGTGTAATGACAGACACTTCTTATATAAGCCTGCACTTATTTCAAGTGCTACTTTTAGGTGAAGTTTTCTGATTTTAATATAAATATACTTATTCAGTTTTTCTAGAGCGGGGGTGAGAAAAGAACGTATTGCAGAAAGATGTGAACTTCCTGCCTTTCCCCAAGACCTTTGTGAAGATACAAGTCTGTCCTGTGTTCCTTGGCTATCGGTCAGGCCTGGCTCAGGGTTGTATCTATGTGTATTTTACCAACTCCCACTGTATGATTATAACTTGAGCCAATAGAACAGTTATAAAAGGGAGTAAACAATACTGGGGGATGGTAGAGAGAAAAAAACGTGGAAGGAAAAATTTATGAGGAGTGATTAGACATGTTTAGCTTGGGGAAGAAAAAATTTCAAGAGGGCATGATAACTCTTTTCATAATCAGAGACCAGGAATTCATTTAAAATGTCACACCCACTGTAAATTATTAGAAGACAAAAAACAAAACAGTCACTCTCTCTTAGCCCAACCCAGAGTTGTTGTATGGAAAATAGGGGAATGTGTGTTGGATACATTCACCACCTTGAAATATTTGTAAAAATAATAAGGGCAGGTATAAATCTAATACATAAATTTAATCTAGTGCTGATAGATACTTTAAAGTTAATTATAGGAAGACCAAGAGATATTTATTTCTTTATTTGATGCAAGCTCAAGATGGATGCTTGAGCATCCAAAATCGTCTCTACTTCAATTTATCACCTTAAAAAGTTCCTGTGAAGTAGCATGGACAGAGAGTAATTCAAATTCATCCAATGAGCTTCCATGATTAAAAGATAGACTTGAATCCAATCCTCACTGACTATCATAACTACTATGCCACGCTGGCTGAAGATAAGCATTAACTTTCTTCCGCCAGTATATGATGGGTTTGATACAAATCAAGTCATAATTTTTTACACCAGTAAAAAATGAGAATCAAAAAGTATTGGGCACAACATGTTGCATATTGAATGTACTCTGGTACTAAGAATGGGGAGTCTTACTATTCTAACATACCTACTAAGCCCTACGGAACAACAACAGAGAACAATGCATGAACTTTGCAACATACTGAATTTTCTTCACGTGCTTTCCCAGCTGCATTGTTAATAGAATATTGAGCTGCAGCCCTTGGGGTGGTTGCCTTAGTTCCTTTACCTTTATAGATAAGACCAGGTTTCTCTGAGGAGATCGTTCCTTGGTTTTTTTTTTTCTTGGTTGTCTTACTATCCTCCTAGTCACATGTTACAATTGATAATCTAATTGGGCACTGAAAAACCTCCCATGTTAACAATGGCCTCTTGGAAGGCCTTGAAAAGCCTGCTGGGTGCCATCAGACAGTGACACAATATAGTTCGATGTACGATCTGAGGACAATGTTACCTCATGATGTAGCATCATTCTAGGAGCATCTGGCTCTGAGGAATACTGCTGCATGGTCACAGCCAACAATCTATTCCTAAAGCAATAGTTAAATGAAACAGAAGGCAAAGAGGAGTAGCAGCTGCAAGAGGCAGCAAGGAATTCAACAGTTAAGGTCATGTTTGTGAACATTTCCTCCCCCCAAAATTCTAGATCTTCCTTCAGTTTGACGAAAAAAAATCTGTTTTGAGTTCACTAATAAACACTAATAGAAGATGAAATTCCCCACTTTCTTCAAAGGGAAGGTGCTTCTTCTTCTAAAAGGGAAATAGAGATGAAAATGATCATTTAGTTATAGAACTTTAATAAGATGGGGATTGTGCACCACTGGATGTTTTTTAAAAGCATAGTGAAAAATATGAAACTCAAGAAAATGTTAACAAGTAATTGATAAAGAACACATCTATCTATTAGATTTAGAACCAGGAAGCTTCAGTTTGTAATGCAGGACTATGCTATTACACCATTCATCATAACAAGCAGCTTTAAAAGTATTAGACAGCCCGGCAAGCAATATCTCAGTTGATGGGACAATCCTTCCTCTGCAAAGCAACAAATGAATTGCTGGGGCTTACTTGGAGAAAATGGAAATGTACTTTCCGAAATGGTCAGGGGCCTCCAGGCAACGTTATGGAGAAGCATACTTCAGAAACCAAACAGAAAAACATGTTGACAGTAAGTGAGGTTTTAACCAAGGGCAACATTCATTTCTGTCCTCTGAAAACAGTGGCGTACCTATTCTGGTGTTGGGGCAACTAAGCAGAGTAGATAAAGCCAGAGTTTCATGTCACTGTTGGGAAACTATTAAATTTTATACTAAAAAAATAAATGGAATCCTATCTGCAAGAACATCTGTGTGTTTTATTACTATACATTATGAATGTTAAGAGGAGCATTTAAACAAACTGAGAGCAGCTGCTCCCTCAGATTAAATTTCAGAATTTCTGTCCTGGAATTCTGAAGAAAAGGAGGGTAGAGCTGAATGTACAAGTTTTTGTGGAAAAATAGCATCCAACCATGCCTATTCTGACATTTCAAATTGCCTTGTTATTTCCAAAGCTTCGAAGCCTTGCCAACAGGAATACAATTGGACAATATTGACACTCCTTGCATCATCGTGCAGTTATAGTTGGTTTAGTAAAGCTCCTTTTAAATATTCCTTCAGTGATGAAGATATTTATCATAAGGAATAAAAAAACAACAACTGGGCACAGAGTGCTGTTGTCTTTATACTTCTGTGATTAGTATCTTAGCTCTATTCAAATCAGACTTTTTGACCATCCTGAATTTCAAAGTCAAGGTCACCTGCATATTGGAGGTGTGTCAAGCAGCAACATTTGCAATGTAGATTAGGCTGAGAGCAAATGCCCCAAAGGACTTCTGTCAAGTAGGAGACATATTTTGACATTTCCCGATAAATCCCCCTTTTCTTCATGAAAAGAAAAAAAACCCTTGTTACTTATTTTGAAGTTACACTTTCTTTCTTTCCATTCAATAAAGTATAGTAAGATCAGGCAAAATTCTGCTGGCATCAATAAGCTACCTAAGGCAACAGAGCTGTGCGAAGCAATGGCCAACAGCAGAACCTCTTCCCAAAGAATGAAAGCAGCTGCATCCTGCTCCCAGCCATCCTGCATGGCTGCTTTGAAGAATAATTCCAAACATCTGCTGGGACTCCAAGCAAAGCAAAGGGGCCGTGGCCACCCACCCAGAGATTGCCTGGGAAAGTCTTCAGAGCAGCTGCACTGATCTTTTGAAACATCTGGCAGCTCCTGAGGAGTGTTTTCTTTGGCTTATACAAGCACATGTTGTCAAGTACCATTTTCCAATTCTTTGCACTAATCTATTTTATTGTTTATAAATTTAATCCAGATCACCTGTTAATGTAATTTATCAAGGGATGCAGTTTAAATTTCAAATGTATTGGCATGTATTTTTTTTCTGTGTAGTAGCTAATTTAGCATGTTTTACAAGGGTCTAGTCCTCATGGGGATGGTGCAATGGTTCAGCGGTTAAGACACTGGAGCTTGTCAGCTGGAAAACCAACAACCCAGGTTCATGACCTAAACACACGTGATGGAGTGAGCTCCTATGACTTGCCCCAGTTCCTGCCAACCTAGCATATTGAAAGCATGCAAATGCAAGTAGATAAATAGGTTCCACTTCTGTGGGAAAGGTTGATTGATTGATTGAGGAAATTTGTGTGCCATCCATTCATATCCAATGACTGTTGCCACCTTACAGCATAAAAAATGAAGACATTAAAAACGTTCATAACAACAATCATAGAATACAGTAAATAAAAACTATTTACAAGGGCAAACCATTAACACCAGGTGTGAAAGGAGGGAGTCCAACACACTTCTCCAACACACACGTGTGTGAAGAGATGGGATTAAGTTTTAGTCAACCACCTCAGTATGAGCTCCTCATTGGGTCCCCAAGTCGGCTGACAGAACCAGGTCATGAGGCTCTTTCAAAATGCCAGGAGATTGGGAGTCAATCTCACCTCAGGGTGTAAGATGTTCCAGAGGGCAGGAGCCAGGCCAGAGAAGGCTCTTCTCTTGGAATCTCCCAGCCAAACAGGTTACCATGTTCTGTATTTTCATGCTGGCCCCTGTGTTGTCTGAGAGAAACATAGGCTCCCTCAGCTGAAAATCGGAGATGAACACCGACCCTTGAGTCAATCATGACTTTAAACCTTTAGTCCTCATGGAAGGAGAGACATGCTCTATCCATTATTGACCACATGATGATGATGATGTATGTTTCAGAAGGGACCAGGTCTGATCAATGCCTTCCACAAGATTGCACAATACCTTATTTGCAGGAACCTGCTTTTTTCTAATTGTAGCTTTCAAGAAATGCTTCCTGAAAATAGATGATGTAATCCTTGGTCCATGATCCCCACTTTTACTATATACTTCATAATGCATGATGTTGCAAATCGAGATGCTTCCACAACAGAGTGGATTCTATTTTAATTGGAGCCACATAAATTCCTGAGGTTCAGTAATACAAAACAGGCAGGTTTCTAACTTAGATAATTCACAATGGCATTCAGTAATTGCTCTTACTTGATTAGTGTGGGGGACAGCATCCACAGAATAAAACTGCAAATCATCTGCATCCACAATCAAAATCCTGTCCCAGAATATCATTAAAATGTGATTCATATATCTTTGAAAGAGCAATGAGGTATTATCCAGTTCTAAGGACCTCACTATATAATCAAGCTTTTCATCATGACAATCAAAGAAAGTTAAATATTCCTAAACCTCTTTCATACAAATTAAATTACAAGCCCCTCTGAAGTCCAGTTCACCAAAAATGTTTTTTTTTGTGTGTGTGGCTATATCAAGAGTTCAGAAGAGAATTATCCTTTGAATATAGTCATATCAAATACTTATGGGCTATATGAGCCAATAATCATGGTCTACATGGAGCTGTTCTTTTGAAAAGCAGTTAGAAGCACTGGCAGGGAAGGAGGAAGAGTGGATAAATCTTCTGAAATATTTTTCAATTATTTTACATGAGACATATGTTGGAAGTTCTTTGAAGAAATCTGGACTCCAGGAATAAGACTGATTTTGTAGACAAAGAGCTGATGGGAGGGCAGGATTAAACACATTAGCAATAGTCTGCATGAGCAGAGAGGATGTTATGCTGGCTGGCTCATTCAAAGTTCTCCACATTTGGAAGAGGTTAAAGAATTGGAG
>JANHJO010006269.1:170412-180522 GCA_032468235.1 Pseudoxyrhopus heterurus | reverse complement strand
CTCGCCGACTGCTTCAGTGACTCCATCCAGCCACCTCATTTTCTGTTGTCCCCTTCTTCTTTTGCCTTGTTGATCTAATATAGGAGTGTCAAACTCACAGTATCATGGCTTCATCACGTGACATATTGTGACTTTCCCCCACTTCACTAAACCAGGCATGGGCATGGCCAGTGTGTGACGCATCTGGCCTGCGGGCTACGAGTTTGGCAGCCCTGATCTAATATAATCAGCTTGTACTATAAATCTAATTTTGAACATTAGGGGTAAATATCCAATTTATCCCTAATCCTGGCATTCATGTACCGGTAGAAAATACCTTATTTTCATCTGCTTATATAGGGGTGCAGTTATGTGAACATCAAAGGTACCGTAATCTTTTACCATTCCTATTAAGATGTAAAGTTTTTTTTTCATGATATGTAGGAGCAGTTTCATATCTCCCCTTCTACCCCTCAATCCTGCTATGCTACCTCATCATGGCCAGGAAGGGTTCTTGGGAGGAATGAGTAAACAAGGTGGCTAGTGTATCCCAAGAGTATACAATGTAGGGTCCTCTAAGGCATGAATGGCATCCCAGCCACCCAATTAAAACAACAAGGCACCTATATTGGTCAGCAGCAATATAGGAAGAAGCTGGAGATGGAAGAGCATTTCATATTGTGTGGGAGAAACAAGAGCAAACTACTGTATTTGACCAAGCAATACTACATGGATAGGAAGTGTAAGATAGATGACCAACTGTTGGATGATGGGCCCTCAGTTTGGATAGCACTTACCATACTACTGAAGAAAAGCTGATGCACTTTAATAGTAATGGTGCTTAATGTCTTAAACAGATTAAAGTCTTCCAGACATCTAGTTGCTGATGTTGCCATGCAGGAAAAGAAAATCCATAGCTGCAAAGATAGAATTATACTGGGAATATGGAACATAAGAAATATGAACATGAGATAATTCAAAAAGTATGAGTCAAATATTGGAGAGGGGAGAGATTATTCCAGAGAGCAGGGACAAAAAAGTGCATATTTCCTAAACCCCATAAGATGAATATATTTAAAAGAACCTGAAGCATGCCTTCCCTTTGGAAGTGTGTGGGGCATACAGATGTTCCTCAGAGAAAGTAGACCCTCAGGTAACTTAGACATGTAGGGCTTTAAAGGTGATTTCCAGAATGCTGAATCATACCTGGAAGCCTATTATAAGCCAGTGTTGCAGAGTATTACAAAGGCCTAAAGAGATGCTCCCTTAATTACTGTGCTGTTTCATTCTGGACTAACTGAAGCTTCTGGATGATTTTTGAGGGCAGTGCTATGGAAAGCATGTTGCCACAATCCAATCAACTACCACAATGAGCACCTCTGTCTTGCCAAGATTCAGTTTCAATTTATTATCCTTCCTCCAGCCCAACCTGAAGATGTCCCAGTGTCAGCTTTAGAAGCCATTTTTTTAGACGCTTCCACGCTGCCAATAATATATTTGGGTGTTATCATACTACTGCTAACAACATGTTCCAAGTTTCTCAATGATCTTCACAATAGTTTTATACGGGCATTAAAAAATATCAGAGATAGAATGGAGGTTTGGTTTTGAGAAGCAACTTTGTCCAAGTGAAACTGAAATCTGCCTGAGAGACAGTAATGGAACCAATACAAAACTGCCTTTTATTTCTAAATTGATTGACTAATTCCTAAGGACACCATGGTTAACAGTATTAAAAGTCACTGGGAGGTCAAGAAGATCCACCAGAACCACATTTCCTCTATTAATATCCAAACAAAGTTCACAAAAATCATCCATCATTCATTCTAAACTATGTAACCCACCCTGAAGCTAGGCAAGATAATCCACTTCCCTTACCATTGCCCACAATAGAAAAGTCACCATTCTTTCAATCACAGAAAGTTGAAAGCTGGCCTATAATTGCCAATCTTTCCGTGATCAAAGACTAATACCTTGCCCTTTTTCAGACTATTTCTGATGCTAATTAAGACATTTCTAATCACCTCCCAGCTAGAAGTTAGAAGCCAGAAGCTAAACTGGGCAACATTCCAGAGGCGAAATGGTAGAAATTGCTTCTCTGAGCAGCTTATCCATATCCTTGGATCTCAAGCAGTGAAATTGATCTATCCTTACCATATGAAAGCAGTCATTAGATACTTCTATGGTTGATTTTACATTTAGGGCAGCATTTAATCTGGCTATCAAATGAAAGATTTTATTCACAAATAGCTTATTGGAAATATCAGTCTTGATTATTACTATCAATGACCCTGATTAAAAACAAAAATAGAAAGTGTAACAATCAGGGATGCATATTTGATGGCCTGTTTTAACTGCAGCAACATAGACTTTAGCCACAATATTGCTAATGCTAGTATTAGAAAGAGTAAACAGTAAAAGGTAGAAGCTTAATAGAGTACAGTCTGAATACTGTCACAGAAGAAATAAAGTAAAAAATTCCACATGTCCCTATATAAATCACAGTATAGTAATCACTAGTAATCAGTAGTATGGCCACTTGTTTCAATTTCTTCTGAACCACAAGGGCAAATTCATTCTTATAAAGGAATTCACTGAAAGTATTGCAACAAGACTCGGGGGACACAGTAATAGAACTCTAGGAATGAAAGGAGGTGGGGATTACAAATCAGCCACTTCACAATCTGAAACAGTTCAGCAGCACATGGGTTTGTGGATGTAATAAATGGGAAAAAAAGTTTGTTTGCTCCATGTAAAGACTGTTTAAAGGGTCTTTGCGTTGTGCCTTGTTAGACTCAGCTTAGGTCTTCTTTCACTTTTGCTTTGACCATGTACCCTCACTGCTTTGGCTCTCATAGTTTATCCATGCTCCATCTTTGAGGTAGGTTGGAAAGGCTACAAAATAATTATGTCAATTGTCCTAGCAATATCAACATGGACATTGGCAAAATCACTACAAGGTATTTTGGCATGCAGTTGCATCTACGGACATTTTGGAGTGGATCATCCTAACATACATAAATGTTACAAGGTGATGTGTAGCTACTAGTCCAATCTTAAGCAGATGATGATTCAAGATTGTGGGAAAACTTGAGTTATCCTCTTCCTCTGAAAATCTTCCCCTAGTCAAGCAACTTAGCCAAGTTGAACATATGACTTGCATCAAGTGTTGACTTTCTGGCTAGGTGAAGCAGATCCATATTTATCATTGCTGTTATGAACCCCTAAGACCAACCATGTCCAAAGTGAATACTGAAATCCATCCAACACTATAAACCAAGATGACTCCATATAAAATCTATAATAAGGACTATCTCCTGAGTCAGGGACTCCATCCAGCAGCAAAGTGTAGTTGAGTTTCGAGTCTAAACTTTACCCTGCAACTGAGATACACATATTTAATATGAACAAGTTATTTCCCTATTATTCTTGTAAGCAGAAAATATTCTTATGGATCATAGCCATATTACCTTTCAGCAGCATACTACCTTGGCTTGCTCTATTACAAAGTATCCCACAGGGACAACATTGGCTCATATGATTCCACTTCCTTTACCCAGATCTCCTTTACACAAGCCAAGTTGTCTTGATCATCCACAATCAAATGGTGAATTATTTATTTCATTTTGGACTAATCTGCCATTACAGAAAACAAGACATGTTCATTGAAGAGGCAGAATCTTTTTCCAAAATCCTCCAGAACAGAGAAAAACCCTTAAGTTTATAACCCCCCTCCCCCTAGAATGACCTGCCAGGCTCCCAATGCCAGATGTTCTATCCACCACCACTATTGTTGTTGTGAGTCCAAGGTCCAAAGATGGAAATATGTTTTAGCAGGTTATTGAAACCATTAAAAAGGTTTCCTACATATACAAAGAAATCTCTCAGTGGACCTCAAAGCAAGGTGAACAATCAGAACAGATTAACAGAGTGGGAAGAGACCTTGTAGGTCATCTATTCCAACCCCCCACCCAAGCAGGAAACATAGCAACATATTCTTTTCTTACCATCCAGTGGGCAAACTATCGCTAGCCCATGAATTGAGAGCCAAACTCTTTCTACCATTTCTACCCAATACTCCATGTTTCATCAGGAGGCAAGTGGGGCTTAAAACTCCTTCCAACTGCTTCTGGCTCTTATCCAAGAGGAGCCCCAATCATACACACAACAGGTTCTCCTGGATTTCACCACAGAAAAGTGAAGAAATGTGAAGAAATCCTTGTTCAATGGCAAGAAGGAAAAGGGCAGTGTTTCCAGTAGATTACAACTAAATTATCAAAATGTGAAACCAGCATCACCAGAATGCTCTAACAGAAAATGGCAGGGGTGAATGATGGATAAGTGCACTTGTATTCTTTATAAAAGCTTATATAAGCTATATTGCTTGCCACTGAAGTGAGTTGGTCTTTGCAGATCATACTGTTTTCACTACAAAATCTTAGCAGCCTCGAAAACAGTATTGAGCATCCTGATATTTGTGAATCAAGCTCTATCAGTTCCTGGAAGTAGGCCTGAAAACTGTCTTCTATATTATGAGTGGACTCAGATTTTTCATGAAGTTCTGCTGATTAAATCTTTTTTATTAGTAATTGGAATGGTTCTTCATTGAAAAAGACATAACAGAGTGAATATGATTGGACAGGTCTTTAAAAATGTTTTCCACGAAGGTTGAAAAGGCAGCAGGCCTGCAGTGGAGTGGAAAGTGGCCAGAGAAGGAAAGAGTTTAATCTTTCCTTCCTTCTAAGATTACAATAAAAATCCCCTCCATGAAACTATTACTTGTACTGCAAAGCTTTCCCTGAGATCCATGAAAGTGTCCTTACATTATACAGTATAATGTTATGATAAAGATAGTAAAATCCAGATTGGGATAAATCAAGAAAACAGTAGTGAGACACAATTGGATGAGGATGGAGGTTTGTTCTTTGAGCTTGTGGGTTGGTTTTCTAATGTTTCATTATGAGGCTAGGTAACATCTTCAGTGGAGTTTAGGAGATGTCAGTATTCCTCTGTTTATAAGGTTTTGTGTGGTCAGTAGGTCTTGTGATGGTGAGGTCACATCAGGTGAGGGTCACATCAGATCAGGGTCTTGTGATGGGTCCTATGATGTCAAGGAATGGGAGTCTTTTGTCTGTTTTTTCTTCGTGAGTGAATTTGATCCAACTCACTATACACTATAATCATAAGGATGACACTGCCACAGAACACTCCATGTCCACAGAAACTATTGTGAAATTTCTGGATCTATCCATCAACACATACTTTAAGTTCAATGGGAAAATCTATAAGCTAAGCAAGTACAATACAAGGTACCCCAATGGGATCACCAATATCAGGTCTAATAGCAGTAGCAATTATGCACTGACTCAAATCCTAGCCCCACCCACTATCCAACCAAAATTTTGGACACACTAAGTTGACAACATGTTCATCATCATCAAATGCTTCTGAATTGAAGAAATACACCACCTATCAATAACATATTTCCCAAGATCAAATTTACATTTGATGAAGAAACAGACAAAATACTCCCATTCCTTGACATTGACATAAGAAGATTAGACAACGGAGAACTGGAAACAAAAGAAACTGCATCTAGACCCTCTTCAAAAGGGCCAGGACACACTGCAGCACCACAGCACTAAGAAAAACAGAAATGAAATGGCTGCCTGACATCTTTTTCTACAATGGTTATTCAAAAAACTTTGTATTCTGACACACAGCAGCCAAACCACAATACACCACACAGCCAACTACCACACAAAAACTAACCCTACCATACACAAAGGGGTGTCGGAATTGACAGACAGAATTCTTCAACCTCTAGAAATAACAATAGCCCACAAACCCATAGCCTCATTCCACCAGGAATTATCAAGAACCAAAGACAAGACACTGAAGGATGAAAGAAACAATGTAATTTACAAAATCAACTGTAATAATTGCAACTGATTGTATGTGGGACAACCATCATTCAGTTGAAAACCAGTATCCATGAACACCAGCTGGCAGTCAATCACCATGATCCTAAATCCCTATTTTCTACCTACACTGACACCGAATAGTGTCCAATTTGATTGGAGTAATACAAGAATTATTGCCTACGCTACCACTCACCATGCTCACAAGTTTATCGAAGTCTGACACTCCAAAACAATTCCATTAACAGACACATCAACCTACAACCAGCCTATGAACCCCTCAGAACTCGATTCAACCACACAGCCAACCAGAGACAGCATCGACTCTCAATCAACCCATGCAACCCTCCCCAACCAGGACTTCACCTTCCAATGACCCTGATGTGACCTCCACATCATAAGACCCATCACAAGACCCGCACATCATACAACTCACACTTGACCCATCACAAGACCCATCACAAGACCCTGACCCAATATGACCCTCACCTGACATGACCTCACCATCACAAGACCTACTGACCACACAAAGCCCTTATAAACAAAGGAACACTGACACCGACATCCCCTAAACTCCACTGAAGATGTTATCTAGTCTGGTAATGAAACATTAGGAAACCAGCCACAAGCTTGGAGAACAAACCTCCACCCTCATCCTACACTTGCGCTACAGATATTTGCCACCATTGCAAACATAAATGGATCCCCAGGTATCATAATAAACTATATAAGTGATATTTTCTAATTAATATGTCAATTTTTGCCAATTATATTTAATCTCAGTGTAGAATGGAAATTAGTTTGTGCATGCCAGCATTCAAATTATAAAATTAGTTTTTAATCTACCAAGACTCTTTGTTCCCTTAAAGTGCTACTTGGTGATGAGTATAATTAAATATTGGTGGTATAATAATTCAGTTCTAAAAAAAATAGTTATGATCCATGGAATCCAACTGTGTCTACCAAGGAGAATAGCACAGAATCAAGAAATATTATCATGAGATGAAAATGTTTTTAATTTAGCCTTGTTGACCTTCTAGTGACAGTCTGAGAATGTTTGAAAAATGAACCTTTTACTGATAAGGCTGTCACTGAAATGTTATTGTCTCTGTTCCTGCAGTGATTTGTTTTAGAGTCTTACTTTGTCAATGCTTGAGCTGGTTTTCATGGCATCAATAAACTGGCTACTTTATCAGCACTGACAGTTATGCCCAAGAGCTATGATTTAAGTGAAATCTGTTTGCCAGGAAAAGCATTTTTAAAATAGCTCTGAGAAATGTGTTTCACCTCTTAACTTCTAAGTAGCCATTCCATCGTGAAGTTAGTTCCTTATACCTTTTTCATCTTTATCATCAGTAGCTAGTTCTTATATTTAAGATACAATTGATATAACAAGTGGGATGATAGATGTAGTGGTTAAGGCATCTGGCTAGAAACTGAGAGATCATGAGTTCTGGTGTCACTTTGAGAACACAGCCAGCTGGGTGACCTTGGGCCAGTCATTTTCTCTCAGCCCTAGGAAGGAGGCAATGGCAACTCATCTCTGAAAAACATAACCAAGAAAACTGCAGGATCTTGATATAGGCAGTCTCCAAGAAATGATTGAATTGAATCAGAAACGATTGAACTGAATTGGGAAAAAATATTGCAGACCAGAATTTAAATAAAACATGTTAAAAATAAAATAGGAATAAAAATACAAATTGATGATGGATTTATTGGTGGGAGGTCAGAGTAAAATAACTTTATATAAAACATACCAGAATATCCTGGGTCTTTTACTATGTGGTTTATCAGTTGTAAGGTAAATCCTAGGATCCTTATAAGGATACAGTATAGCCTGCCATGAGCTGTAGTTTCAGTATCTCGGTGTCTGCAGGGACATAGTCTTTGCTCATAATGGACATTTTTATAACTGTCCTCCAAAACTGATGTGGGGAGAGTGTTGAAACACACTAAAGTTAGTTCTCTTCAGAACGTGGGAATGGTTATATGATGTAAAAGTCTTGCTGGTTTGAAAATTGGAGACTGATTTGTCAGAAAAGTATTATTGAGTAATGCAGACCAAGTTTCTATTGAACTTCAATATTTTTAACACTAAATGGGGGCTCATAACCCATCATTAAAAATACCTCCCAAGAAAAATCAAGATGTTGGAATTATTGTAAAATTGTCCTGGTCTATACTGATTCTTAACTCTCTTCAATAAGCAAATAACTCAAACCTTTGTGGGGGGAAATTAATAATTTCAGCCAGTGTGCTATGATACAAATCCATGCAACTGTTTCAACAAATAGCATCGAGAAAGGAGGAGGAGCTGACCAATAGCAATAGCAATAGCACTGTATTTATATACCGTCTATCAGGACTTGTAACCCTCTCTAAGCAGTTTACAATGTCAGCATATTTCCCCCAACAATCTCATTTTACCGACCTCAGAAGGATGGAAGGCTGAATCAACCTTGGAGCTGGTGGGATTCGATCAGCTAAACTGCTGATCTGCAGTACTGCAGTACTGTGTTCTTACCACTTGAGCCACTGCAGCTCCAAGTAGAAACAAAGCTATATGTATTCTTTTCTTTGATTGGAGCTAAAAAGATATGACCTTCTCAAGAGAAGTAGAGGAAATGCCTCCATTAGGCATCAATTCCAAGTAGGGAATCAAGGATCATTTTGGAGAAAACAGTACATGAGACCTGGGTCAAAATATAATTGGGAATAATCCATTCAGTATTCAAATAATGCACTGTACATGTACTGTACATATCCTATTTAGCTATTGAAACCACTAGACAAATGTTCCCTGTCATTTCTTTCATTTAATGAGAGTGCACAAACATGTAAAAGATCAGAGCCATGCTTCTAAAACAGCATTATAACATGGCCTTTAAAATTGAAATATAATGCAACAAATTGGATTCAGAATAATACAAGATTCCACATAAGTTTGGAAAAATAATGTGTAAATACCATGTTTAATTTTTTTGCCATCTGGAATCTTCAGTATTACTATTCACATAAAACCTGTATATACAGTATGAGTCAAAGCCTTATTTGAAACTTTCCATGCTCTTGATAGGGAATCAGCTCTGTGTTTGTCCAGTAAGCAACTCAATTTGATAAGGTCAGTAATTGCTTCTTTCAAATGTCAACCTTAGATCTGTAAAAATTGTTTAGTTAGAACTTCTCTGTTTTTATTACATTCATTGTAATTTTAGCAACCAAGTAATAGCTTTATTTAAATCTTGGACCAGCATAAGATAAACAACATATGGACTAAAAAATATCTGTAGGCTTTAACAGCTGTAATTTAATAATGACCCATGCCTATAAATTATGCAAGAATAGCTGTAAAATTGTGAGTCAGTCACTTAGAACATAAAAATCATGAAGTTACTATGGAACTCAAAACTATAATACTAGAAATGTTATCTTTAAGATGATAATATGTAATATTAATTAAAACCAAACTAATGATTAAATGTGCTATGATATATTCTAATATTAAATATATATTCTAATATTAGGTATTTCAAATCATAATAAGATGGTGTGATACACTATCAGCAGATAAATATAAGTGAAAGCTTGAGAAGACTATATACGCAGGAAAATAAAACTTAATTTAAAAGGAAATCTGCCAGGACTGAATCAGCAACATCATCTCGATTATGTTCTTTCAGCTCTGCTAGTAAGGGGAAACATAGAAGCTATTAGACTTGTGGTAAGCACCAGCTCAGTTGAATGGCTTTGTCTTCAAAGCAGCCAATGAACCTTTGAAGTTAGCCTGCAACAAATTGAAGAACCTGTCCCAATCCAACCAGAATGTTCAAGTCAACCTAATATGGAAAAGTATTCTTTGGAAGTGGAACAGAAAAGTGGTCTCAGATCACTTTTGAAGGGCCTTCAATATGTATGGATGTACCTTCATATTGGTGAGAGATAATTCTATTGACGTGGCCTGATACAAATGGGCAAATGTCATTTAGTTTTAATTTTACATACTTTTTACATGATATTTCTATAACATATGTTTTATTCGCTCAGTGTTGAATTTTGTATGTTATAATTTACTAGCTGATTACCCGGCCTTGCTCGAGTTTTTTTTGCTTTAAAGGAAGTATACTTGTGCCGGCATGTCCTGTTGGTTGTTGATGTGTGTTTCTGTGTCTCTGATGGGTGTGTTAATGTCCTACCTTGTCTGCTGTCA